>JBBPQW010000031.1:0-72788 GCA_038092695.1 Boletus rubropictus | reverse complement strand
TCAGGGTAGGAGTTAGGGCTATTAATGACCCTGCAAGGGTCAGAGCTGATATATTTTGGTTCTTTTGCAAATGTCAAGTCTTTCCAAAATGGCCCAACATTGGGACACTTATTTGAGCCACTGTACTGTAGCATGTTCACACTAGCACACCTCAAGTGTCAAAGTTTTCAGCAAATGCTGTATTAAATCAGTGTATATTCTACAGCAATATCAGCCAATAACAAAAGGACAAGCCTAAAGAGACATTGAATCAATTCAAATTTCCATTGATAATTTGCAAAGGGAGTTTACTAGTTATCATCATGCAAAATTGTCCACTCAACATAAGGATGATAACTGCATGCAATGTTATCATTAAATGCATAAACAGGGTCTGGTGAGTTATGAATTGCATGACCCATATCACAGATATAAGCAGGTTTCAAAATGCATAGAGCCTCACTTTCCCAGGTGCAAGACTGTTGTGCGATTGGAAGAACACCATCTAAGACACTTTGACAGACTCACGATATCCTTCCCTTCAGGAGAACTCTGCTCGCGGAGTACATGCTTCTTCTGGCCATGCCTTCGCATGGATTAAATTTTAGCCGCAATGAAGTCCGGAAAACAGCAGAAAATGGATATGGATGCCCTGTTCATGGGAGGAAATGGGCACAACCCGCCTGGTTTCATACACCCATAGTACGTACAGAACATGCTGTCTAAGCGATATCCTGTTCTGTTTTTAATGAATACATAAGGGTAGGAAACTGCCCACCCAAATATTCGGTTACGGGAAGTGATACCAACGTCAGAAATACGCCGAGTCCATTGTCCACAAAGGTGTGCAACCCGCATAAAGTACTCTTGCTGACAAGTATATAGTTCAAGTCAACATTACATCGGGGGAGTTGCCCAGTACATAAAACAGAACACTTGCTTAGATGAATACTCGCTCAGATGCCACGTCCGCCCGTAACTTCGAGGGTGTGACCGCTCACATAAGATGCCAAGGGTGACGCAAGGCTAAAATCGCGCAGGGCTAGCACCATCACGTTGCAACGCCACCGAATCAGGATACTCACAAAAGCATCGCCGCAGCGGCTTCGTCCGCTGATGCTCCTCTGCGGAGTGGAATGTCTACATATGCGCTGACATTCTCTGCCTCACGGGCCTGTGCAGCCGGAATGCCAAGTGCGACTTTCTTTCCTTCAATCTCTATCGTCGCCCCGTCTTCCTTTGCTGCTGTCAACCTAGATTTGTTTCAGCACGGCCTCTGTCGGGCGATCGCATCGGGGGAAGGTACCTCGTGTGGACAAGGCCGTATGCGACAGTGTTGGCGCGGACACCGAAAGGACCCCATTCTTTCGCGATCGTCTTGGTGAGTCCAATCACCGCGGACTTGGCGGCGGCATAGTTCACCTGGCCGACATTTCCATGGAGACCCGAGGTAGAGGAGACGTTGATGATAGAACGGTTTGCCGGCGTCTCGCTCTGCCAAAAGTTGACTTGGACTCTCTGTAGTGTTGTCAAGTTACATAGACTACTGACCTTGACTCGGAAATATGGGGCAGCGGCTCTTACAAGGCGGAAAGGGGCACGCACGTGGATCTTCATGATAATGTCGTATGCGTCGTCTGGCATGGTGTGAAGCATCTTGTCGTACGTGAAGCCAGCTAAATATCGTGAAAACATCATGAGCGTCCCACTTGGTGCATCATCACGCCTCGTCGTACCGTTATTGACGATGTGATTGATCTGGCCAAAAGCTCTAATCGAAGACGGAAATATAAAACGCACCCCGCGTGCGTATATCGCGACGAGACACACTCACTTGACCGTAGCCTCCACGATCATCTTGGGGAAATCATCAGCACCGACGTCGCCTGGGACAGCGATCGCTTCTCCGCCACCTGCTTTGATCTCTTCCACGACCACAGCAGCCTTCTTTCCATCGATACTAGTGCATATCACGGGTCAACTGTGATATAGCCATGTGTTCCGACACAAACCCTAGCTCACTCGCTGACGACGACCTTGGCACCCTCTTTGGCAAATAGTAGCGCCGCACTCCTGCCTATACCCTATTTTGGCCCCCCCCAAAAAAAATGCTGACTCGGATGCAACGTAACATGTTGAGCGAACGCACCTGTCCGGCCCCTAGAATACAAATGCGCTACATCTCAGCATGTCGCCCATTGTGGAGCATGGGCGCGCACCAGTGATGACTGCGACTTCCCCAGCCAAAAGGCCCCGACCATAGGCGTTGGTGATGTGCCCCGAAACCTGTGCGAGACGACTGGCCATTGGCAGTGGAGTTGACCAGAACGCGTTGATGACGGAGAACGCAGACCCGGCAAACATTTAAAATCCCGTTCACGTTTCAGTCGGATCGGGATTCTCCGGGAGGAAATTATGTAATAGCGCTGAATACAAAAAAATTACTTTAACGCAGCGAGTTCACTCGATTACGATAAGCCAAAGTCTAATAAATACAAACAATGGCAAACATTGCAGATTCTACAAGATTATCTAATGATCATTACTATTACGGGTAAGTGCTCACAAACCCTCCGCATACTTGACCATCGCCTCTCTGAGACGTGCCTTGTCCCCAATTCGCGGGGAGAAGCAAACATTAAACGGTTTAGGATGCGTGACTACACCGTCCTCGAAGTCCGAGGGATCGATGGGTGACTTCGGGTCTTGCGTTATAAGGAAAGACCACATAAGAAGAGCCGTATTGATGAAGACGGATCGGGTCGCAAGGTGTTGCCCTGGGCAAATGCTACCCAAGCACCCTCGTCAGCTTACATAGCGACAAATCAATAAGTCGTGTAAGCTCACCGTCGACCGAACCCGAAACTGGGGAACTTGATGTCATCGCGGACTCGTCCGTCGCTCTTCAACCATCTTTGTGGATCGAATTTCTCGGGGTCTGGGTAAGTCTCTGGATCACGAGAAATGGCCCTAACCAGTGTGATAAGCGGTCTCGTAGACATTACTTTCGATCGTGGCGCCTACCAATGGCTTCCAAAGACGATGGCGCCTTCAGGGATACAAAAGTCCTTCTACAGGGAATTGAATATCTCTAATTTGAAATCTACAACTGCAGACTTACGTAGGGGATATCGGCAGTTGCACGATGAGCAAAGCCTGCAATTGTGTCAAAATCCGGGACATTGAACCAGTTTAACCGACGCACCCAAAGTGGACGCTGGTCTCCAGCGGAAACTCTCGAGCATGAATGCATAAAGCTGGGGGAGAGCGTCGTAGTCACCAAAAGTAGGTGCTAAGTGAACCCGGTCAGCTCAGGGCCAACTCCCATACATGGAAGATGCATACCCCTGTCACGTCCGACGACGTCGTCCAATTCATTCTGCACGAGATGTTGGGCACTAGGGTGGCATGCGGCAGCCATAATGACGAACATGATCGCAACGGAAGTCTATTTCCCAGGGTGAGCTAAAAACTTTGAATGAACCTAGTATTACGTACAGTGTCTGAGCCGGCGCCAAAGAGGGTACCCCCAAGGTACGCCATTTCATCGCTTGAAAGTTTGTGCGCATCCTGGTTTTCGAGGAGATATCTGGCAAAGGAAGGGCCAGCTTTACCTGATTTCTGCAAACGAGTCAACGAGCTATAGGTGTGATTACAACCAAGTGCCAATTACCAGCTCGGCAGCTACACGATTCAGTTGATCATGGAAGAGTTTTTGTTCGTCGTTGTGCCAAGCATGGACGTGGCTCGCGTAGAACGGAACATGCTTTAAGATCGGGAATTTCTCGACCAGCATTGCACCAGGGCGCATGAGGGACTGGAAGCGATCCAACATCTTATGTATCGTGATGATCTCGGGAGCGTCCGCTGCCGTAGGGGTAGACTTGCCATAGGTGACACGTAGAATGACGGAAGCGGAATATCGGTTGACGTGTGCTTTGAGACGCTTGGGATCATTGAGAATGTCGAGGATGACATCACTTGCTCCTTGCATTTGGATTGGTCCATATGATTCTACAGCCTTCGCTGAGAGGTGGGTGTGCGCAGTCCTACATACAAGCAATTCCGATCACTTTTCCGGTGGAAGAAATCGATAACGGAGTATGGTCATACCTGCGAAGCCTTCGGAACTGCTCACCCGCAGGGGCGAGAATCATCCGCAATCCACGCGATAGGATCTCGCCCGCGGCGACCGCGCGAGGACGGTCTGCCAACAGACCACCCTCTCTCTCCATTATGTCAACTGATTCCTGTCGCCGTGTGTGGGCCAAAACTCTGGGAACAGAACATTCGCTCTTACCTTGTGTCGCCCAATGACAACCATGACATCGGAACCGAAACGCAGAGATATGACAGGTCCATATTCATTGACCCATGCGGCAAACTGCTGAGATTGACTTTCACGGATAACATTAGTTGGACTGGGCGCTACCAAGCCGACGAGCTGTACATACTTTACTTTGGGCAGAACATTTCCATAAAGCCAGTGGCCAGGAGGACCAGGCGGCAGGGGAAGGCGCCGCTTGCTTTTCAACTTTGCACGAACGGCGCCGCCAGCGAGAACTAGGGCGGCGAGGGCGGCAAAAGCCTTGACTTGAAAAGTCAGGTCAAACATCTGTTCAAACATTCTGCACAAAGAGGGTGGATGAAGAGGAAGAAAGAAAGTAACAAGCACGCGTGCCAGAAAAGCTATTTAAATGGCCGGAAGGGAATCGAGAGGATCAGAAAAAGACCTGGTTATGCCGGATGCTGAAGATGGGTGGATCTGATTGTCACCCGGTCGGAAGGAAGCTGGTTAGATGTCCCAAGGAATTGGGAAACCTCTTTATACCGGGTGCTGACGATGGGCGGTTTTGGTCATCGCCCGGTCGGAGGGGACGGATAGATCACCGCATGCGGGGCTGGGGGGTAGCAACATCCCTCGAAGGGCGGTGAAACACTAACGTAGGATTATTCATGACAGGGTTGCGCGTGACCGGAGGGGACAACACGGCCTCTCCTTGTGTTTGCAAAGCTTTGGGACACAAAAACTCAGTTCCGGGCTATGCGGGGCTGCTGAGCGCATGGCACACCGTTATGGCGGTGGTCGGAAGCGGGTGAATTAATCAGCTTTGATTGATATGCACCCGAGGTGTGGGGTCACTTGGAGAGTTGCCGCGTTTCGTAACATCGACAGGAACTTTGCGGGCGGCTGTGCTACCCAAATCCAAGTATTATTCTGGCCCTGCTTGTCAAGTTGGACGTCGATACTTACAAAAAATACAACCAGCCTGTCTGCGAGTGGAGACGGACCGGCAGTCAGTTCGAACCGGTCGCACTACAATTTCCATCAACGCAGTGCTAGTTTGATTTGCTTAGTACGGTTCCGTATTCTCCCGAGACGAGTTCTGCGACTTTGTAAGTCGTGAGAAGATTAGGGCTTGCTTCTTCCTGGTCATCCTCTTTCTTCATCCCGTCTCCTCCCTGGTGCGAACCCCCAAACGCCGACCGCTTTCCCTTCTTTCCCGTTTCTCTTCATTCTCTCGCTTCTCTCTTTTTTTTTCTTTCGCGATGCGACCCACCTCGTCTGATCGTGTCTTGACGCACGTCAAACAGTTCTTCAGGGCTCTCTCAGCCAAGATACGGCCACAACGGTAAGTGCGTCATGTCGTACCATTTTCAGCGCACATCTTATCCGCACGCCAAGCTGTTTCGTTGACGGATCTTCTCAGGCACTACTCCATTCCCGACTTCTCAGCCACACAATACCACCACTCTCCCGCACATGACCTCCCTTATCTTCCGCCAGAGGTCTGGTCGATGGTTCTTCGCGAGGCGACAGCCATGTCGCCGGACCCCCTCGACATCTCTCTCGGCCTCTCATTCCTGGAAACCCCATGTGGTGTTGAAGACTATCACGCAACCATGCGCATAAAACTCGAATTGGCTTTGGTCAGCAAAGCGTGGAACAGGTACATTCAAGAGTATCTGTACGAATTCGTCTGGATAAGTAGAGCAAGTCAGGCCAAAGCGCTCGCTTGGACTCTACTCACACAGTTCATCGACGGAAAACCATCGAGTGGCCAGTGGATTCGTCGACTACATATGGAAACACCCACATTGAAGCGCTGCGCAACCGATGATATCCGCACCATTCTCGATTATGCCCCACATCTAATCATCTTTTCCGACCATCATGCCGTACGGTGCACGCGTTACCAGGAATTCAATGATGTACGATGCTCTCCAGAGCAGATGGTTTCTGGACTGGCCAGTCCCCACAGGAAGTTGCGGAAGTTGTCGCTCACGAACTACAGCGATGATCCATTTCCGTACCACATATCCCCGACGCTTAAACAAACAGCAGCGAATTTGGAGTATCTTGAGCTTTCCTCGTCTAGTATCCCCGCTGTCTCTGGACACAAACTCGCAAAAGCGCTTGTCGTTTCGCTTCCCGTTTTGCAGTCGCTCAAACTAACGCTGGACAATACGACATTCGCAGTCATTGCAAGGTGGCATATGCCCAATTTGCGAAACGTATCCGTCGTATCTTCCGACTTTGGTTATGCTGGTCGAGGGTTTGCCCTCTTCTTTGCTGCCCATGGGAAGAAAATTCACCAACTCGAGCTCGGCCACTCCTCTTCGCTTGTTATTGAGCACCATCTAACGCTCCATCCCCGTCCTGTTCAGCAAATTCCCCTTGCAGAATGGTGCCCGAACTTGAAAGAATTCATCTGCTCCGCCGATGCAGAGTGGAATTGGCGAAACCCTGACTGGATTGCGCCACATGTCTTACTTCCTGCTCATCCTCACCTAGCATTCATCGGCATTCGCGATATTGACAAACGTCTCCTCGATGACGCTACATCATTTCCCTCTGACGCCGAAGATGATGCTCCGTTCTTCCCATTGGTGGAACAGGTTTCGTCTCTCCTGTTCAACGATGCGTTCCCTTCTTTGCGATACATTCGCGATCTAAGTCGCGTTTCACACTCGATGCGCGCCGGTCTCCGCCCTCAAATGAAGATTTTGAAATTCTGGTCCAAAATACTTGCGCGATGTGGAGAGCGACAAGTTTGGCTCGAAGATTTTCGTGGTATTAACGTCACTTCTCGCGATCTTAAGCGTGCGGGACTCGCGGAAATATGAAACATTGTTTGCATCTTTCCCGCGGCCCGCTCTCCTGCCATCACCTCCTGACTTCGAGGACCTTCTAAATCATTTATGCATACCACTTCTGTCGTCTTTTCCACATACCCAGTGTATATTGCCACTCCCATCGCACTGTAACCATTTGTCGCATGCATTTTCATCCCGTGTTCCTTGGTTTTCCATTTATCATCCAACGTGATCGTCCACTTCCATCCCAACTTGGTCCTCTCATTTTTACCCTATTTTTCGGCTTCTTGTTTCGATATTATTGGTAGCCTTGCGGCTCACATCCTTGCTTTCGTGTCGCTGTCGACCTCGAGATTCTTGATTGTCCGCCTCCGATTTATTCCATCCTCACCGGTTTTAGCTTCGAGAGACAGCGTATTTCCATTCTATTTCCCTAGCAGCTAGTTGCCGTGTTCGGATTGCGAGAACTGGAAGGTGAACGTCACACGATGTGCGCCACACTGCAATGCGGATTGTCTTGAGCATGTTGTTATTACTTCTTGTTTACCATCGTAAATTTTCAGACTCGAGTTTGTACGGTGCTCATAGTGCTCACATGGTCAAACCACTGATCTTCTCCCTATTGAAGGAGGCATTCAGTCCCTAATCCATATGATACCAAAACACAAGAGAGCAGTAGCATGGATTCTACAAGGAACGCAGCAGTGTAAATGGATATGCATGTTCTTGCATCGAGCACAAACTGGTAAAAGATCACGCGTGCATCACGTCCAGTAAGACCAAGATCGAGGAATATGCCAGCCCGAGTTTAGCAACAGAAGCTTGGTCCGTCGTGTGGCGGCAGTCCAATGGACCTGCGACGACTCGGCGCAGGGTGGAGCATACCAAGGCTGCCCTGAACACACACGATTCGACGACGGGGAGCAAGTTGGCTTCTTTTCTTTCTTCCTTAACGTGTCGCAGGCGTTCGTCGTCTGCTTTTCGAATGGTAATTGCCGCGTCCCCACATCCATGTCTACCATCGTCTGACGCATACGGACGACGGCCCGTACGTGTCCGGACCCGGTGAGTCGTTGGATAGTTGTGATTCAGCAATCTTTTTTTTGTGGACCGTACATGGCCTCCCGAATCGAAAATCAAGGAACGCATCAACACAGCTGAAGACACTGCATCAAATGCGACGGTCATACTTGGTCTCGAGCAGTGGCAACGATGGCTGGGCTCACCGATTGATTCTGGGCATGAAACGAGCACCCGCATCACATGGCATACGTTAGAGAGAGCGCCATACTGCATGTATATTGCGCAGCAGCATAGGGCAATCAACGAGGACCAAAAAGAAACCTGTCGCAAATCGTCTCACCGGAAGAAGCAGCCCATTCTTCCTCGCAGATCCGCATAATGTACCATGTAGATCAAAGGGTTTTTCGGACCATGGTCATCGATCGGGGCTAGTGGTCAACGTGTGGTCGTTGATGGTACAAGGTCTCGACCGATGCGGAGAACTGGTGTGAACCATCAGAATATTAGAGCACTGACACCAGATCAGCACCATGGATAAAACACAATCCATACAATTGGCATCAACCATGTATATATACATTAAAACAAGCAGAATGTCGTGATGCTTACAGTCGCGACTGGGGATGAGTTACTACACCAAGTTCAAGCCGACATATCGAGGCGGAACAGACAATACAGCAACGTTGGTGCCCCGCAAACAGGACAACGTGCGTCTTTCATAACGGCCGAAGAAATGCACCTGCACCCAATTCAGAAACGCAGCTCGAGAGGGAATCACTGAGGCTACACGTACTCGTAACAAAACAGGTGGCCACATGTAGTCGTCGTCGGTCCCTCGCAGTGATCTTTATAGCAGGACCTGCAGTGATATGATGGCGAAGGCGTCCCGCTCGACCGTCTGCTGTATGCGTAAGGGGGTACGTGACTTGCCTGGCCGTTCGCCCACTTTCTAGTTGGGTGCCTGAGAGCAGAAAAACGTGGTAGTTTGCTGACACCTGCAATATTGCAGATCTTAAGGCATGAAGTACACGCGGAACGCAGAACAAAGACATACCGTTCACCTTCAAATTACCTGTACCTGGTCGAGGGAGTACAACCGGTGGACCGAGGGATGAATCACTCGACGTGGAATGCCTGTCCCACCCAGAATCCGACATAATACTATCTTCAAACCGCACCTCACGGCGGCGTCCTTGTTCACCTATAGCGAGCCCCGTAGAGGATAAAATGGGCGACGAGATACCTGGACTACGAGCTATTGGACAGGATGATGGTTCTTGCGTCTGGTGTGTGAGGGATAGATATGCTCGTGCCTCGCGAAGATACTCTGGCGTCACGCTCGCAGTGACGCTAATGCCGGCCGACTCGGGAGAGATAGAGCTGGGACAACCCGAGTTACTAGAATACAATGTCAGTAACATCCCGTCTGCCACGCGAAGGAATGCGACCACGACCTTATACTACCATTCAACTGTGTCGAGCTCGGAACCCGCAAGCTCAACTGCGGGATAGTACGATCGGAAGTCGCAGTCTGACTTACGGAAAGCGTGCCATTTATCGCCTTGGATGAAGATATAGAACGGGAGTGAGGCGAGGATGTAGAACCCGTATCGCTTGTCATTGTCCAACTCGATGTAGACGACGGGGATACGGCACCCGAATCGGGTAACTTAACCACGGGGGAGATTAAAGGAGGAGAACGCGCAATGGGACTGCTAGAGTTGCTATCCACCTCATCATGCTCCACCACGGTCACGGACATGTCGTTTATCCTTTTAGACACTGAGAACAACGGGAGCGGTTCAGGCCGAGGGCTGAAGGGGCTGTCGGAATCGGTCGATTGGATTGTCAGCATGCTGGATGTGAGAGGTGTGCCGACTGCCGGGAGCGTCGACAAGGGAGAATGATTAAACTCGGGGGATACCTTGAGATCTTCACCAGGTTCCAGAGAGAGTGATTGGAGGGTCGCGTTCCGTGGCTGTCCATCGGTAGGAGATTGTTGTTCAACCGAAAGGGTGGAACTTCGCGAATGCGACCTTGATGAGCCACCGGATTCAGCGCTTACCCTCTGGGATGTAGGACTAGAGTAACCGCTCATGCTGGGGGGTAAGGGGATGAATGACGGATATGGAAGATTTGCACTACCCTCGAAACCCCAGACAGGGTCAAAGGCTCGAGCATTTGATGAGGGGCTCGAAAGGTCATCATGGGGTGTCTTATCCTCGCAATCGGGCTCAACAGCTGGAACGTCGGAATGTCCTTGATCACCAAAGTGTGGACGATGGACGGTAAAAAGATGCTAGAAAGTGGAAGTAGGGTTAGCATTAGGTTAACCATGTCAACGTCTAAGTCTTACGTATTGATAAGCATTCGCGTCAGCAAACCTGACATTGCAATCTTGACATTTCGGATGATTAAAAAAATGCTTGATATGATTTTGCAAGATATCTGGCGTGTCGAAGTGCCATTGGCACAGATAACAATGACAGTCAGGATGCGCAGAAGCAACATGCTTTACGATTTAAGGTCAAGGGAGAAGCGACGATAGGTCTTATCACTTACGTCCGTGTAATCAAACTGATCACTGAACCCAATATCACATTTCTCGCATTTGGGATGTTTCGGCGAACTCAGGTAGTGAATAGCAAGGTCTTCGCTATCGAAAAACTCGTCCTCGCATACATAACAAGGAATGCGTGGGTGGACTTCATCAGCATGCTGCGAACCCAGATTAGTACTTTCACTCTCATCTTAATCAACAGCGACACTTACTGTGGCATATGTGTCATTGTTCTCGAACCCTAGATGACACTTGTCACAATAAGGGTGGACATCGCCTGGGGAGTCCTTGTAGTGTTCAAGGAGCTGATCTTCCTCGGCATAGGCCAAGCCGCATGAATGGCATGCATAGGGTAAGCGATGCTGCTCCAGGTGCTCCTCCAATGCCCTCGTGTCCATACAGATGCCATCATTGCAAATGGGGCACGAATGAACTGTAACGACATGGACGTCGAGCTCCGTTTGCGACAAACAAGCCTCATAACAGACGTCGCACTCAAAGGCTCGATGGTGTCCCGTAGTTATATGGGGCTCTACATCAGGCTCCACGGAAGCTCGGAGAGAGCTCGGCTTTGGGCTATGTTGCGGAGAAGCGACATGAACTAAATTCATATGCTAATGCGGGCTAAGTGAACACCGACAGCCCTCTTAATTCCGAGTTGAAGGGACTTACAGCGAGATGTGAATTGTCATCCTCAAAGCCGAGACAGCAAGTGACGCAGACTGGATGGTCATTATCTGCAGCAGTGAAGTGAAAGTTGCGCTCCGCCTCTGTTTGATACCGCGTTCTGCACCTCTTGCATAGAATAGGATGGGAATGCTCGGTCATGTGGTCGGACAACGTCTGGGCATCTCTTAGGATGCCATCTTGGCATATGGCACACGAGTGGATGGCATCGACATGTTCTTCTAACGCGGTTGTTGATGGAGATACCAAGTGGCAAATAACGCATTCCGCCCTCCCTGGATGCTTTGCAGCCATGTGAGCTTGCAAGCCGACCTGATCTTTGAATCGTTTCTTGCAAAGATCGCAGACAATGAGCGCCTTCCCAGGAGGGACATCCTTACTGCTTGTAGACTGACAGCTCCCCACACGAATGACGGCTGGACTGGAGCTTCTCTGGGAAGCGAGGGGGGCATCGGAAGTGCACTTCGTTTGATGAATATTGGGTTGAGTCATTTGGTGCGCTTGCTTGAAGTGGTCGTTCCACTCGAGAAGGGAGGAAGACAGGTAATTGCACTTGGAGCATGGAATCTTTACATGAGAAGACCGATGTGCCTCCAGTTTAGCAATAGAATTGAAGTTAGCTTGGCACTCGCTGCAACGATGTATAATATGCTGCTCGACCACGTCTGATTCGTTGGTCGTCGTGACACCATTTTCGACAGCTGAGAGTGCAGAGACTTGGCGAGAGAGTGGTTTGAGTCGAGGTTCCTCGGAGCTTGGGAATGTGGGGGAGGGAGGCGGAAAGTGTTGTTTAGCCTTCCGGTGGTCAACCAAACCCCCGGGGGTGGTGAATGTTTTGTTGCAGACGCAACACTTGGTAGTGGGAACGAGTCGACGGGGATGTCGTACAGGACTAGGAGGCAATTTCGAATGTACGTTTGAGATATGCTGAGAGGAAGAGAAAACGTCAGATTACGGGGACCCCTGGCAAGGAAATAACGAGCTTACATTCGCCAACTCACCAGCGTCGACGAAGAAAGGCTGGTCGCCATTCGGGCAGTGCAGGCAAGGGGGCATAGTTGGTAAGATCGCAGTGTCTGTAACACCCACGCCCACCCCCAGGTCCAGTCTTTTAAGAGACCATTGCCCCAATACACGACTTCACCGCGTGTTCCGGAAGGCTGCTCACCTCGCGTCGTCGACTGACCCAGATGCGGTTTTGTGTGTCCACTGGGAGCGATGGGCTACAGCATGCTCCAATACGTACCGCAGAAACTCCTCAACCTGACCGAGGACCCGCTGCTCCCTGCGTGGCTGCGAGGTGAGAGTCTCTCAAGTAATTCGTTCGACACGACTCTCTACCAAAAAACGAAACCCTTTTGCAAGATCCATGGCACAAAGTGGAAGACCCCCACTAGGCATTGCTCCCGCTGGTCCTCCGAAATAGTCGAGTGAGAAAAAAAAAAAAACTGGCCTGGTCGTCTGGGCCACCGTGTCGAGTTTGAATCGTTTGGGAAGAGTTTGAACTTGACCAACTCACAGTTTGCAGGTCGATGTCGTCTGAGCCACCTCCCGGTAGGTTGGTTGTTGCCTGCCCTGGACCCACTTCCATCGACCAGTGACTGGCGGGCTGAGGAACAGTCTTCCGCAGAACAAGCTTTAAAGACATCTCAGATCCAGGTTCGTTTCATAAGGGACACGCGACCGAATTTTACTTCATCATAACTATCAAGACCCTGCGTCGCATTCCCTTAGTCGGTGCGGTTGGGTTATCGCAAGAGAGGACGTCTCCTGGCGAGATTTGCCGACCTCTTACTGACCAGACCATTACGTTCCGCAACTAAACCCATCTTCGTCCAGAGCCCAGGTGCTCCGAGCACGTCTTACGAAAGTTTCCTCCATGGCGAGTCGTCACGAAGGAAATCTCCGTAAGACGATTGCGCTCTTGAAGGTCAAGCTCCAGATCTCGCCCAACCTATCTGGACTCGTTGTCTCGACTTCACCTCATGCTAGTTGCTCGATGCGGTGGTTGTTCCTTGCACTAGACGATCCCGTCTTCGCAAAGCCCTTGGTGCAGGGACATGCTGCAAGACAAGATTCATGTCCAGCTGGTATGCAAGTGTGGCGCTGTGGTGCGATAAGCACGGTCATCTTGTCAAGGGCATTCAGCGCACTATGTATTCTTTCCCTGGATGGAGAAGGGACAAAGATGGCATCGTCGAACCAGCCTAACACCAAGTTTGAACACTCAAGGTCCGAGACCATTCCAGATGGAAATTTCAAGGGGCCAGTCGTAGAGTAGGGACACCTCGAACGCGTTACATTCTCAAATACAGAACGAGTACACGTTATAATTGCAGACACTAGGTAACGCGCTTCATGGATCGGACACGAGGTTATCGTATCCCGGCATAACTTAGTCGATGAAGAATTTGTAGGCAGCTCGCCATGCTTTATTCCCGCCTCGCTCGATGACATCCTGGAGAACGACACAAGTAATGAGCATCCGAGATTTCGAAAAGCGTTTTCTTTAGTGCTTACCCCATGGCAAGGGATTATCCGGTCAAACCCCCAGGAAGCGACTGTCCGCGCGTCGCGTTTCATCGCTCTATACATGGCGTTCACATCTACCCAAAAAGCTAACAAGACAGATTCAAACTCACTCGACGTCAGTGGTGACGTTTTGAATAACCTTTTGGTGAGCCCATGAATCCGGTTTCAAAGTGGCTTGGGGGATCCATTTAGAGGCTTTCGAATACTAGGGACCGGTTAGCAAAAATTTACCACTTCGACGAACGAAACTCATGTCACCTACTTGTTCAGTCGCTGGTAAATTGAACAACAAGTCTGCCTGAATCAGAGACCTGGAGTCCATATGAAGAAACGCGACGTCTTTATTTCTGAAGCCAGAGAAATAGCTAGGGAAAGCCGACATCTGAGTCCACGTGCGGGTAACCTGCTTTTCGTCGTGTCGCACATACCAGTGTTTGATCTTTCAAAATATACTTAGCAATGCGTTGAGTGTGTCAACATTCACTCACATCTTCTTCGAAGCCATACTGCGTTTCGGGGGGATCGCGACCCCAGACTGACCGCGTGGTCACAGTTCAACATCGCTTACACCCACGACGGCTCGAAATGGGAGCACAAGGAAGAAATACTCACGTCCGTCAAATGGAAATGATTTTTCGCTCATCCTCTTGACCGTATCTTCCACCCCAATGACCTTGGCATTAGGGTACGCCATTTTAAACTCCAACAAATAGAGATGGTGGACGGAATCTGGATTGATGATATATCTGGGCATGTGTAAACGACGGGACAGAGCGAGAGCATCCGAGAAACATACTTGACTGGACCGAGCTCACTGATCCTGGTTTTCGTTTCACGGTCCAAAGGTGTTGATGCGAGCACCCAAACGCCCCCGTCTCTTAATTTAACAGCCGTCGATCTGCCGCCGATAGGAAATATGCCATATCTAGCGAATGGACTAGAGGAAAGATGGATCAATAGGTTCGTTCGTTCGGTGCACAACAAACCGAGAGAACGTCCAAACGTCCTTGGCAACCTGTTTCTCATGACATCGCAGTGAGAAACTGGGGAAACGAGGGAAATGTTACCTCGCGGATAACGGTATCACCCATGCTTTCTTTAGTGGTTTCTTGACCGAACAGTTCTGTGGAAACCCGTGGGGTGAAAGTTGTGGTGCGGCCCAAGTGCGGCAAGGCCCACGCGTGACGTCAACGTTGATGCTGACATCAGGCCACATGCCCTGAAAACGTGAAAGATGGCTAGTATATTCTGTCCATGCGTCAAGATGGGGTAACTAGTGCTGGCGTAGAACAGCTGAAAAGCAGGACGTGGCAATACACTATGATACTAGTCGAGTCCCTGGCCATTTGGCGCACTCTGATAAAACGTCGGTGAATCGTAAATGAACGCATCGAGCTCCGAATCGGAACCACTGTCATCCCCAGAATCGTCCGAAGAGTCGTTCGGTTTGTAGATATGAAAGACGTCCGTGAGCGGCGTCTGAGGTGCGTCGTTGGAATCGTCCGTGGACCGGGCGATGATGGATGCCACGCGTTCCTCCAGCTGCTGACTCGGCACCAAAACACGGGGCCGCGGCTTCGTGTTCTGGAAAAATTCACTCAGCTCGTGGAGATCCTGGACTAACACACCAAGGTCCCCATCCAGCGTGTCAGCGAACGACATGATCTGTGAGCGCGACTCTAGATCGATATAGGATGGACGGAGAGCACCGAGGCACGTTTGCACGACTGCCATCATGTTGTTCCTACAAATAGATCGCCGGGATTTGACTCGGGAAATACACCATCCCGAATCTTCAGGAACGCCAAAGATTTCTCCTTCGTTTACAGGGGTAGCATTGACTGAGCTATGCATGCTCATCCGGAGAACATTGCGGGAATTTTGTCCCCCGGAAACCCTTGTCGGCTCTTCAAGAACGTCAAGTGCTTGAGCAGCCAGGTCACCCTCGATAAGTCGCAGCAACGGCATGAGGTGCTCGATCGTCAGTGAGTGATGTGCACTTCGGGGGTCACGTTGCTGGAAGAACACCTTCAACACTTGCATCGCGTGAACGCGCATCCAGTTCTCCTTATTGAGTACCAAGCCCAGAAGAAGCGTGGCAATATCCGACCAGAGTGTGGCCGAATAATATTCGCGGAGCCCAGCGATTGATTGTCGAAGAAAGTCATCCTTGGTACGGAAACGATTCTTGACAAAAGAGTTCATGATGCGAGAGATGGTATCCCGGCCTTCTTTTGAAGCAAGGGTGGCGATGGATGTGCAAAAATCATCGAGGGCAGCATCATGATTGTCACCAGACATGGAATGCAAACACCACGGAAGGGAGAGGGCAAAAAGATCACAAACACGACGTTCGGAGGGTTCAATGAGTCGGGAGTCTGAGATTCTACTCAGCCGCTGAAGTGCCGTGAAAGCATCAGCCATTGTCGTGACCGAGCGTAAGCCACTCAGAAGGCATGTTTGTAAGCTGTACGTGCCGTTCCAAGATTCTGGACACTGAGCGAGCACTGATTCAACGAACTCCGTGTTATCTAAATCCGACTTGCTAAGTAACACAACCAGGAGTTTGACCGCTGTGGCGAATTCTGATTCAACGGCTGTCATGAGACATGATGCTGTAGCCCAGAAAAGACGGGGAAGGAGGATAGGATTGAGGTCATGCGAAGCCACAGAGACCAAAAGAGTAGACACGATCGCCTCAGCAGAGTTGTGGAGCTCGGTTTCATCGTCACTTATGGTGGAGCATAAGCAACTAAGTATGTGGCCCAGGACATCCTGAGAGAGAGGAACATTCAGCAACTGGAACGCCTGGAGGGAGCGTTTGGCGATGCCGCGAATATGGCAATGTTCAACGTAGGATATTGACAGAGCAGCTAGGTTCTTGGCCAGATCCGGGACGGATTGCCCAACAACGGACACCACTTGTTCGACGATATACTTCATGCGAGGCATCACTACCTCCTCCGCATCGCATTCCGACCAAAAAAGAGAATCCCCCTGGTCCTCCATAGTCGCGATGATTGATAGAAGGGACGCTCGGGCAGGTTGTCCAGCCTTGTCAGTGGCTGATGTGTGTCGGGGTACGCAAGCTCTCATCAACTGAAACAACATACGACGCGCAGTTGTCCGTAATATCGAAACCCTGTGATCCAGATGAGGGAGGACAGCCGAGAAGATGATGGGTATCTGCTCGTGGTGTGTCCACATGCGTTCGAGCGAGACAGAGCCAAGGTACACCATTGCATATTGAGTGGGACCCAAGAGTAGGCGGGGCTGATCGTCCGCGAATAGCACGTCGAGATCAGACCACAGCTCGAGTTCCTCCGGAGTAGGTTGTTCAAGTCGGTGCTCGAATGTAGGTAGTATCCTTTCTGGCCCGCAAACGCTGCATAGCTCCTGGAAGATCTGTACACCTGCCGCTGAGCGAGACAAGCACGCAATAACCTCGGAAGCACACTTGACAAAGGCATTCGTAGCGACCTTGAGGGATTCGTTGACCAGGAAGGATGAGACGGCTCGCCCAGCTGATGGGTCTGGCATCTCAACGAGCCGAGCCCAAATCGTTGCGATTTGCTCGGAATGTGCATCACTAAATCGCTTCGTAAGAGCGAGCAAGTGATACACAACCAGGCTGCCCTTCGATGTCAACGCCAGTTTCGACGTGTCATGCGCACTGATCTCGAGGTTTGGTATCCAATGTTCCAGGCATTGTAGCATGAGATGACAGACTCTTTCGTTATCATAGCGGTGGATGCGTGAGAGTAGTGCTGTAACCTCTGCGAGGGTATCGAAGGCTTGCTCCGGATGTTCCCCTGCAAGACATTCTCCAACGAGACGATGGGCTTGGAGATAGACGCTCGGGGTATCATTGACCACCATTGTTTCGAACTCGGCCATGGCAATTACGCCTGCAGATTGCTCATGAATGGCCACAAGAATGTTGAACGCGTGCCGTCGTATCGTGGTATTTCCGTGACATAGGTTAGCTAATCCAAGGCAGGCAACCTGCGCAAATGTAAACGAGTGGCCTGGCACATTGCAGATCACATCCGTGATGGTCTCAAAGAATGCGACACTACTCAGTGTGGTGCTCCTGGTATTACAGAACCCTCGGCGAAGGACGTCTACTATTAGATCTGCGCCAGGATGAGGTAATACGAGAAGAGACCGTAATGCCTTTCTGAACAGTGAATAACAGGTCAAATCTGCTTTTACGACGACGAGCAAGCAAGCTTACTTGGCGCAGGTCACCAGTGGTGTCTGGGCATCCTCAAACACAGCCTGAATTCGATCCAGAATCGAAGCAGCCTCGAGCGGTTTAGGGGGATCTGGGATAGGACGTTCGGTCGGAGAGATTAATTCGAGGGTCGCAGCCGAACGATACGCCATTTGCTATAGCACCCAGAGAATAAGATACCGCACTACTGAACGCATTACAACTTACACATAGAGACGACAAGGCACCGACAGACGCATGTGACAACAATTTAGTCTCGTGTTGAAATCGCTCGCCAGCATCTGACTCCGCCTCAGGATCTTTAATGGCTGCGGCAGCAGCCCTTTGCATCAAGATTAACCTTGTTTTGGCGGACTCGTTCTGTGGACCATATTGGCACCATTCTTCACACATACGGTAGAGGGAGAGATGGATATTGGGAGGTGTGCCGTCTGCCTCGGGAAGATCCTCCGAACCGTCGAAAAGACGCTCAACCAGCCCGCAAAAATAACGCCGCAGCCGCTGTAATGCGTAGCTATCACGATTTTCAGGTGCCAGTAGGAACGCTTGTGTATTCCTAACAAACTTGAGCGCGTGGGATAGAGTGTCTTGTTTGCTCGACGACTTGAGAGAGTGAAGATACGGGGCGGTGAGGTAGTATATCCGACCGACTGCCGAATGCAGACGGGCCTGTCGACGAGGGCGAATCCCAGTTGCAGGCGAACCTGGCGTGGTGCGACCTTCGTCATAAAATTGACGAGATGTAAAAAGATTGAGATCTTCTAGGAGCTGGGGATATCCTTCGAGAGGGAATGCGCTGATAGCTAACACAGCAGCATCCCGGAATGGTGTATAGTCCGCGTCCAAGAATGGTGTCAGATGCTTAAATAGGTAGCGCGTCGTCGACGTTCGCTCGCGTTTAAAGTTTGACTCCGAAGACGCACGAGTATGCTCGCGACCCGCCTGAGTCATCGTGAGTCGACTGTCTGACACCGCCGCAGTGGCGCAAAGCACCCTAGTCCAAATGTACCACTGATCGATAAGAGTCATGTTCTCCTTTACCAACTTGTACCCTTCTCGTTCTGTTGGGCGGGAGGCTTGCGTGCGACCAGAGGAAGATATTCCAGCAAGTCGGAGTATTATTGGGTGATAACGTGACGTCGCAGTTTCGACAACAACCCTACAATTTGGAATGAGCTTGCCGCAGCTTGACATCGAAGTTCGCATGAACGATGGATAGACAAAGCGCCATATTTTGCGATCTTTCTCTACGATGCTATCCGCAATTCGGAGAAGAAAGTCTGACTTTGCGGATCTTCTCCACTGCTGAAGACGATCCAGCTCGGTGCGATCGAGCAACTCATCAAAGCCCTGTAGAAGTGGACATTCCTTCGTGTCGTTCTCGAATAATGATGAAAATAAGGTTGAGAAAGGAGTGGGATCATTATTCGAAGTGCCCTCAGGAGCGAGATCCTTGCAAAGGGGAATGAGCGAGCGTATGAGCTTGACACCAGCACAGCGGATGGGCATCAATTCATATGAAAGGAGGAAAAGTGCACCGAGCGCAATCTCTTCGGCTTGCTGAAGAACAGCTCGCAAATCGCTCCCAGTTAGGTCCCGGTTCGGCTTCCGGGAAAGCCCGGTAATCCATGTATCCACCACACCAGTCCAGAGATTCAGCAGCCTTGCGCTTTCGAGGAGAATCCGATGGCCGGCTCCCTCCCGTTCGACCTTCTTGGGATCAAACAAGAACGCGGTGAAGCACTTAAGCACCGTTGGCGCGTACTGCGCGTCTTTCATGAACCTTCTCAAAGCCGCCCCTGCAACCTCACCCACTCGCGGCTCGACATGCACGACACCACGTAACAGCATATCAATCGCGTCGAGAAGAGAGATCGATGAGGTATGTAAGCACCGTGGCCATGATTGATAGCATGTCTGCAGGATGCTGATGTGTGAAACTAGGTGGTTCGGATAGGCGAAAGCTCCTTCTGGATGCCGACGGATAACCAAGTGATGGGATTCCTCGAGTGACGATGTATTGCCAGATGTAGAAGAGCGTGCCAGTGACCATTGTTCGTCAAAGACAGACATATGACCAACCACGTTGAAACACGCTTGTGCAATGGTAGAAGTTATCGCACCAAAACGGTCGACGAAGTCCTGAATACCAGGTTTCGAGAGTAGCGAAGCCGGAAGAACATCTGAAGACGAAGGATAATCATCCCATGAAGGTATCGTTGAAAAGTCGACACTGGACGGCCACGTTGGTATAGGTTCCTCCCGTTCGAGGCCATGTAATGTCAAGAGGGTCGCCTGCACCAAGATCCCAACACGCTCAGGAGCCAATGCGCCGCTCGCACTAGCAGACTCCCTCAGGAGCTCCATGCAAAAATCGCGGCCATGTTCGAAATGACGAGACATGATAAAGTGGACAATACAAATAAAGGGTTCGAGGTGTTCTTCAGGTGGAAAGACAGATGACCGTCCTGCAGGGAAGAAATGCTTGAGAAGCCCATCCAGTTTTGATGTGCTGGTCGATGCAGGCTCCTGGCAACGATAGAGATATGTCCAGATCAAGCGGACTATCCCATTCAGGACGGGGATGCGGTATGGTTTGTCCTGTGGAACGAGCATATGAGCACGGCAAGTTTAAATGATCGAATTAAATCGAGATGGAACCTTCAATTTACTGATCCCATACTCAAAACACGTCATCCAGTTTTTCAGGAAGAACTGGTGCGGTGCCACGCATAGCGCCGTGACTGCTAGAGGATACGCGACATGCCAGTATCGAGGCTTTGACATCATCTCCTTTGCGCGAGGATAAACTCTCTCTATCGCTTTCTCCCATTGCGGGTGGTTTACTTCTGCTTGGGCAGCCTGCACAAAAACTTAGTCAAACATCACCGACCCGGGGATCATCTTCACCTTGCCAATAGGATGCAACAATCGTGTGAGCGTCTCCGCGAAAGCCACTTTGAAACGTAGACCGTGTGCGTTCTCAAATGATCTTGCTAACGATTCCATGAATTCAGCGCCTTCTTCGAATGCCTCTGGGGGCCAAACCTGTCGGTCACATTAGACGCGTACGATGAATCAGATGCCTTTCTGAAAGACGTTCATATATTTAGACTTACTTTGATCTGTACATACCGCAAACCTTTCACCAGGTTCTCGAACTTCGTGTCTGAGTCCTTCGCAATCTGACCATGTGCCACAGGAGCAAGCTCGTTGAGGAACCGATCTGTAACACTCAGGAATCTGTGTCGAGGTTGAACGAGAAATATCATTAGCAATGACCCGATGGACGTGCGCATATGTCCGCTTCGACATGGCAGGAACCCACCTTAGGCCAGCCAAACAGCCTAGGACACCCGCATATAGCTCGGCGCACCGCTTATAGTTGGAGTTCACAGTCCGCAACGGCCGTCTAAACTGTTCGAAAATGGTTTCTTCCAAGCTATACCCCATTGTATCACTTAACGCGTTCGCAGGAAGCATAGAAAGAATGGAAACCAGAGCCCTGCACATGACATAGATTGCAGCAAGAGATCCGCGTTCAGCCATCTGAGAGTGCCCAGAGCGATTGGCTGGAGAGTCACGTATACCGCGGCGCCAGCGCATAATGGTATCTATGACATTTTTGGCGCGCTTCTGTGCGATCTTGCCAAGGGACTGGAGAAGTTCATCGAATTGTGGGTCAAGAGCAGGACCGAAGAAGTCTGTCAATATCGGATCGCTCTCCTAACCACAAGCATGTGTCAGTAGCGAATCTCCGATGGCAAAAAGATGCGAGCATTACACAAGGTCTGCGGCCGCAGCCTTACTTAAATCAGGAAATACTCACCGGACTTTCGCGCACAAAAGCGTCGATCTTTGCCTCAGCAAGCGTAGCAAACCGAATAAAGACTGCATGCAACGCATAATCCGCGGGCGTTTTTGACAAACTGAGATCTTCACTCTCGTCCTCCGAGACAATAGGGCTCTCACTCCGCGGAGCGACCAGTGATTCTGGGACACGCGGGACGGGGGGTGGCGAGTTCGGTGGATGGCCAAATGTGAATGCGTGATTTGGGTTATGGCCAAACGGATGACCATGCCCATGGTCACTGCCACCCTCCGAACCGAAAAACACCGAGCCAGAGTATGAATGTTGGGATCGCACTGTAGAATGGCCACGGGGGCGAGAGGTGGATCGAGGAGGACGTGATTCACCAGGCGTCGGAGGACGCGGATATTGATGTGGTGGACTGGGAGCGTTGCTTGGCTTCGATGTTGCGGTGACAGAATGAGCGAGCGACGAGGTTGATCTGTTGAATGGATTCTTCAAGATCGGGTACACCTGGTGATGATCCAAGCTGGGAAGCGGCGGCACATCGGCATTGTTCTTTAAACTGGATTTGAACGCGTTTCGAATGGAGGCGAAGGAAGACTTTTTACTGAACGGGGATGGGACTGTACCCGCGGAGGTGGATGTAGAGGTAGTCGCGACTGATGACTGGGAAGCATGCGCAAAGGGTCGGCGCGGGGCGTGGTCGAAAAACGAGTCATCAGATGTAAGAGAATCGCCTCGTGTGTGTGCACTGAAGAAACTCCTTTCAGAGGCCATCGCCGTTGTTGGAGTGACTATAGTGGGTGACTCTGGACC
This sequence comes from Boletus rubropictus, assembly GCA_038092695.1. NCBI lineage: Eukaryota > Fungi > Basidiomycota > Agaricomycetes > Boletales > Boletaceae > Boletus > Boletus rubropictus. The sequence goes on along the minus strand of JBBPQW010000031.1, from coordinate 50,042 downwards.
GGATGGACTGCCAAACCCAAATGCACCGACGCGTCCAAACGGAACTGGGGTAATTTGGAAGTCATCCTCATCCAAGTCTACACGATTCCGCGTGAATGAGCAGGTGAAGATGAGACGATGTAGACGTTACCTGGAATCGTTATCTGCAAGCTTTCGGAGCCCATCAAAAGTACGACGTCGCAATCTAAGAAGTCGTCCTCGAGGAGTTGCAACAATTGGGTTCGCTTCCCATGCTATACACAACCTTCCTCTTTTGTACATTTGTCCCCTATTCCTCGTCGGTGTATTCTATACATTCGTGTACCAATCAAAGATTCCTCACGACGTCCGCACACCTCAAGCAAAGATCATCTTCCTCGTTCCACGTGAACGTCCAGCAATCGGGGTCACTTGTTGAGATTTATACATTACCTTGAAGTCGCTGATCCCGATTCAAGACATGGCAAATCTGTCATCAGACACTAACAATGCCAGCACATGCACGTATAATGCATATATTATGTCCAACAACGGCCCAAGACAACAAATAACATGAAAAAATCTGTGAATCACAACGTCACACCATTTGTATCACAGCGTCCCATCTTTAGCAGCTGCAGTAAACGCCCTATCCATGCCGGGACCCTGACTGTGACCCCGCGTCGTTCCTCTGGCTGTGATCCCATGGTGGGCTGCGTTAATGAAACTGGTTTTATGCGTAAGTAAACCTGAAGCGTTTCATCAGATACATTACCATGTCTACAAAACACAACACTCACCACCTGACGATTAGTTGCAGCCATCCTCCAAGGTCCCTTGTATGCAATATTTACTGGCTGGGACATAGATTCAAGATCAGCCGGTCCAGTAGGTTCTGTGACAAGTTGATCTGGCAGCTCTGAAGGCTGGTTCTTGTCAAGATTCTTGAATATGGCCTGAAACCACCTTCCGAGCATCAAAATACATTCGGATGAGTCAGGGGTCTCAACCAGTTTCTCTGGGCAGGACACTCCGAGAGAAGTGGTCATGGGCGACGAATATGGTGACAGATCGAGAACAGATGATGGTACCTCCAGCAACGTCAATACGAAAGCAGGAGTACAGTCAAATCAGCACAAACTTCATCATAGTCAAAGTCGGCTGCAAGGGTGCTCGTTGGCACCTCGACCTTGTGCCATTGTTAGAAACCAGTGCTGAAAAGGAAATGGTTTAACCTCGTACCTCGAGCAGATCATCGATATCCTCGCTGTCGTCCTGCAACTCAGGTGGACTTGACGCTGCGGGTTGTTCCTTGTGAGAAGTTAGTGCAGCTCTTCCGGTCACATGATGACGAATCTTACCAGAGTCAAGTCTGATGCTTCGTCATCGTAGACATCCGGGGTCGAAGGCAACGAATTATGCGTTGATTGTACCTACTAAAACGTGGGATATCATGACGATGAAAGTGAGAGTACAGACCTCATCTTGGGCACTAGTCGGCAACTCGACCTTACGCCGGCGTGAAAACAAAAGCCAAGAGGGAATTGTCACAGAAAACTCAATCCTGATCTTGGGGTTCACCTGCCCAGACGTTACTAATACCCCTGTTGCTGCTTCGTTGTTGGAGACATCCGATGGATTATATCCTTGTGATGTCTAATAAAGAGGTGCAGCTCTATCGCGATGTGCTAGTGATCCAGAGACACACCTGGCTCGCATTCTGCCACTATGACAAGATATTTGAACAGCAGTGCCGACAAACAAACTAGACAGACAACAAACCTGTTCTCCAGGTTTCGTTTTAGGACGCTGCAGTGAAATGGTTCGTTAGAAACTGTGAACAACAGTGCCGACAAACAAACTAGACAGACAACAAACCTGTTCAAGAGGTTTTACTGAACGACGCTGCAGTGAAATGGTTCGTTGGAAACTGTGCACAAGGAGAAGACACTTGGTCGCACAGGAGTACGTTGACCCATCCTTCAAGGTCTTTTGTATTCACTCTAGACAGCGACTGGGAAATCGGCAGATTGGATAGGCTGAAGTCAAGCTAGCGACTTGTGAAGAAAGGTCTCACTGTTGTTGCATAGCATCAACCGAGTGGTATAAATACACTGGAACCGCGTTACCTACACGTTTGAAGCAGTGTGCCACTCTGTGGCGTAGAGTTGTGCACCTTTCCTTCGTGCCAATCTCCCGCACTCATCCAAGGCACCTCCTTCGTCCTCGTTTTCTTTTCACCCCCCTTGCCTGACTACTAGTCTGGCGCCTCGCTTCCAGCTCGGGTCCCGAGTGCTAAAGCCAGTCCTTTCGGGTTTCAGGTTGCAGCAAGGCGTCCCCGCCCGCTCATCCCCCACCCAGCGGGACTCTGCTTATCGCACGGGATCGGACAGTGCTACGCGCTATCACCCATCGCCTCAATCTTTCGTCACATCTCACTGCTCCGTATATCTATATCTATCTGTATCTCCTTCTGCATGAGCGTCCTCAAACGCAGTCCAAAGAGTGTATGGAGTACAACAAATGTTGTTCATTGATAGGGCGGTGGCCTGGAAGTAGTAAACTCGTGTTATGTCGGGAAAGTCGCCCACCAATGCGAGTGTAAGTATTGGTATTGTATCTAGGATATACTTTGGAGACGACCAGGTTTTGAGAACACAAATTGTGTCCTCAGAAGGGCCCACTTCCAACCATAACAAGCTCTAATAATGTATAGAAATGTGTGTGTTAGATTTGGATTAGAAACAACACACACATACAGCCCAACAGCTGCCGTTACTATAAAGTTAAGCTTCTGTAAGTAATTCAATTCTGGATCATGGGCCTCATGTTCCGAGGTGCCTTGCAGCGCCATCCCATCCTACACAGACGTCCTCCTCGCGCACAGAACGAAAACAAGACGCTCAGCGTCCCAAAAATCTCAACATTTACCGCACAGCCACGGGTTGCAAGGTGCATCAAAATGCACCACTCCAAATGAACTGCCTAGAAGCGTCGTTGGTGAGTCCCTTATGCGCCGCGAAGCGCCCACGGCCACAGCAAGTACATATACGTGTGCAAGCCACAGTTCCGGCGTCCCGTCTCTCCCTATCTCGCCTCATCACTTCTAGACGACACCAAAACCCATGGATGTACTTTTACGATCAGACAAGATTACCTTGGTTCCTAATTATGAACCGGGGGAGTACGCAAACGAGATGTGGCAGTTGTTCAAGAGGACTGCCGTCGAGCCTTGTCAGGCATCTTTCCCTGACTTTCTTTCCTTTGCAGACGAGTGTCTCCTCTGCGCCCAGGTCGTACTGAACTCGAATACGCTTGCCAGCACTGAAGGTGGAACGGGGAATAACGGGCTGTCCTTGGACACGAGACACTCTCTGGGAGGGCACACACACACGTCGCTGCCTCCTTCCGCGGATCGCTTCTCGTCGTCCAATCTCGTGAATGAGAAAGTCGGATTCATCTACCTGTACGCTGGTCCTGCCAACCTCCCAGCGGGCGAGGCCAACATCGGCGTCATCATAAATCAAAACATGCAAGGCAGTGGCTATGCTCGCAAAGCTGTACAACTCGTGCTCCGCTGGGCATTCGAAGAGCTCAAGTTCCATCGTGTGCAAGCGGCAATCCTTGATACGTCATTCAAAGACAGAGCCCTGCGATTGTTCATCGGATCAGGTTTCGCGCATGAAGGAACGAAGCGGAGAGCGGTCTACCAACCCGAAGGAGAGGGCATAGCTGGCGTGTGGAAAGATGTGACGTACCTGGCAATGTTGGACACGGAGTGGATGCTGAAATCAGCGTGGAAGCGAGACAATCAAGATCTGGAACAGCCGGTCGTCACGGTCTGGGATGAGATGTTTACGAGGCATTCGAGGGAGCAAGAAGAGTTGCTGCGATGGGAGGAGAATCATGCGAGGATAAAAAGGTCGTCAAGCACGAAAACGTTGAGGGAGAACACGAGAAACATGGGGCAGGACATGGCCTACCTCACAGATGATACATCCTCGATCGGCGAGCCATCCCTCAGCGGTTCCTTACCCCCATCGCCACGACCCAACCTCGTCGTGACCTATGAGGACGACATGGATATGGCAGATGTATGTGGCATCAACGAGTTCAGTCAAGGGTGGAAAGAAGTCATCAAGTCGAGCACCACGGCAGGGCGAAACAGACAAGACACGGAAGGCTCACTGCTGGGGGCAACGCCAAGGAGGCATATGCGAGCCTTGCCATCTATCCCCTCGACCAGGACATCCGAAGTGAACCCACAGTCGCCGCTGACGATCCCTTCCACCCCCGGAGCTTCACCGCCACCCTCCCCTTCCCCTCCCACGTCGTCTTCCATCTACGACATCTGGTCAGACTTTGAGGATGAGGACAATTGGTTACATAGAGAAACACCACCTCCCGCAAACATTCTTATCCAACCCACGATGCCACGTGACTCATACCCCCGCGCCAGATCGAGTTTGAGAAACAGATCTCGAAGTGCCAGCCTGTCGTCTTCCAGTACCGAATCCTGGAGTGATGCTCAGAGTAGTATTGGCACCAGTTCCAGCCACTGGGACATGGTCGATTGATCTCCGACACGTCCGCCCGTGGCCATCGCGGGCCGGTCTAACCAACATAGACGACTGACGACGAGGAACGAAGTGCACGCCGTTACTAACTCCGAGGCCCAAAGAATATCCCCCCCCACACAACGATATGCATCACATATGTGAAGATACCGCTTTTTTTTTTCCCTTCAATTTCCTCCGAACGTGTTACAGGGCACATGGTGATCGCAGACCCTCCTTTTGAATTCGTGTCTACCGGCCTACTCTTACCGTGACAACGCCCAGGAAGCACAGCCCAACCTGTTGCGCAACGGTACCTGCGGACGGCGCTGAGACGAAACTCCTTGCATTTTTTTTTTTTTTTTTTTTCGCGCGATCCGTGGAAGTCGACTCGGCTCACCTGTCGAATCCAGCTGGTGGAGGTGAAACCCTGGACACACGACCACCGAGTGGACCCGCAATTATGTAGGGAGGGTTAGTGTGTGTGTGTGTACTTAGGGCCCAGAATCAAAACAATCACACACGGCTCGTTACAGCTATGTTGCTTTCGACTTGATGACTCTGACAAGAGTGAGCGTGTGGATGAGCCAGTTGGGCACGAAAGATGGGCAAGAGACGTCAGGAATCCACGTACTAGCGTTTTCACTCCCATACTCCCCCGGGGGCTTAACAACGATCGACGCGATACACACGCAGATGGCCAAGGAAAGGATGAGATGTTGCGATGGTGCACGAATTAATCATTGATAAATACACGAACGAGCCTGGACTGCCAAGCTTCGAGGGGAACCCAGCAACAGCAGACACACGTAGCGACTAGGAATCATATGTAGCGTATACGGTGGGAAGGGAGACATGGGTCATTCAACAGAAATACCTTTAGGATGGAGTACAGTACTACATCGTGAGGACATCTAGATGAATTCCAGGTGTGGGATAGGGTCCATAAGTCGATGCGTACCCAGGACGTCGAGTTCAGGAAGCAACCATCGCCGTAGCTCGATTATCCGACGAGGGCACTCCTCTTGAGGTTGTCCCGTATGACTACATCCTGTACTGAATATGCAATTGTCAGATTCCAAAATCCACGTTACGTGCGCAAGAACCCGCCGTTATCTGCACTTACCATTCTGTAATATCAACGAGGTCGAATGTGTATCCTAAAAAAACCGAGTCAACTCAAGTCTCCCCGAATGCAGACATGCATTGACGAACCGTGACAGAGGTAAAATGACAATAAAATGGCCTATCGCCTGCATGCTCCTTCATCAATGAGGCAAACTTCTTTTTGAGGTCTGGCATAACATACATCATCACCGCCAAGATGTCAAATGAATCAGACTGACATGTACTCGCACTCTCAAAGTCGTTTGGTCTGTTACCATAACTAGAGATATAGTCACCCAACCGGATGCCTGATTCAAGTTTCGCGCGCAAAATGTCACATTTGTTGAGGAAAAGTACTAAATCCGTTTTCTTCAAGAGTGGATTCGAAACGATACTCTTCCAAAGGATGAAGGAGTCGGCCTATAAACATTGAGCTAAAGAGATGGAAGCGAGGATGGATGGCGAACTGACGAGCCTATTCACGCTTGGGTCCTCTTGGAGAACCTGGTCAAAGCAACTTATGGGAGCCAAGAAAATAATGGCGTTCATGTCGTCGAAATAAGGCGCCCACGCAGCTAGTGAACGATATTGATATTACTTGTCTTGTCACAAATGAAGGAAATACTATACCTCTCTGTGAGATTAGGGCAAGTATGGCAAGTGATCAGGCGACAGAGTCAAAATATGACACCTGAAGCGGCACTCACAAGAGATCTATGACCACCAACGTCGAACACACGCCAGTCACTGCTCATGGTAGCCCCGATGTGTCCTGAGAGCTTGTCAAAGTCTACACTCCGATGTGGGGAAGACCCACGCACCAGTCTTGACTTGAAAGCGGTGTTCAGACACCCCGAGGGTCTTCAACCGGGCACGAAGGATATCATCTAATGCAACGTGTCAGCGCACCGGTAGAGGGCATCAAGGAAGAAGAGATACCATCCGTCGGTACGTATTTAGGGGATGTCACTCGAGGTAGCGAATCCAAGAAACTGCCGACGAAATAGGTCACCAAGAAAGTCAAGGGAAAGTAACATGTCTTACAATCCAGCCATCTCTTCTGGTCGCATCTTATCGACTTGCATGATTTTTCTGATGGTGGGGTCCGCCCAGAGCTTGATCATATCTTCCGAACAGGCATCCAAGATCACCCCAGGATCCTCTGGATCTAATCTGTTCAAGTCTATACTTTCACGGCTGTCATGGCCACCAGTATTGTGCATCAGACGATTGAAGGCATCCTTTAAGCCCACGCTCGAGTTGACACTAATCTCTTGGTGGAATGGGAAAGGGGTCAGACCGGATCGGGCCAAACTCTCGACTTGGTCCGGAGGTAGTAGTTTACGGATTAAATCAGCCTCGACCTGAACGAGTGGAGCGAGTCGCATCTTGAGCTTGAGGTGCTCGGATGTGATTGGGGGATATTCTTTTGAGGATGTGCGCGTTGGTGAGGAAGGGGAAGGTGATGTGGATGTGGAAGCATGTCCGCTCGAACTAGATGCGACCGATGAAGACGCGCTACGGGGGGCTGAGTGGGCTTTCGATATGAGGTCGAGAATAGCATGAATGGACTGGACGACGTTGAGCTGGATGACAGCGCGCCACGAGGCCTTTTCTGCATGGAAAGCCTGATGAAAGTTTATACAGGCCACGTGATTTATTCTAGGCTGACCTTTGGACAATGCATGAGCTGGAAATCTAGATGCGCCTGGTGAAAGTCATGTCAGAATAGATATTGGCCGTCACGTACTTTTGAGCGTGGTAGATTTCCCTATGGAAGAGACGCTGAGTGGGAACAACGAGACCATCAGGCAGCGGCGTACCAGATTCACTTTGACCTGACGGGTGGACAATTATAGACAGAGGGGCGGGAAGCGAGAAAGGGCGACGCACCGAGTAGCAGTATCTTGACAGGCTTGGGGCTCTTCTTGTCCGCGATGCGCAGACGATTCAGCTCCTCATCGATTGCATCAGAGATGCGTTTTGCTTCCTGTTCTGCGGCTATACGGAGCTGTCGTTCCGCCAAGGTCTCGTTGAGCGGGGGAGCAATGGCGCGGGTGAGAGGGTCGTCGGCAGAGGTCTTTTGGCGCCTGGAAGGCATCTGGGGCTTGTGTGGAGGGATGGATGTGCGGGAATGAGGCAGAGGATAACGAGGATGTTATCAGGCGTGTATAGTGCCACAAGAGATGTCTCCTTGCTCAGCCAGAAACGGCCTGTGCCATCCCCACGGTAGCTCGCATCGCAACAATCCGCCGACCTTCTGAGCGAGCGCTTGCGTAAATGCCGGCAATTTTGAATTGCCAGGTGTGCGGCGGCGAGATGTCGACGAGCAACGACTCGACCGACCTTCTTAGCCCCGGCCGCCACGCTCGGACGGCTGCGAGATCCTGCGTCCACACCTCGACACCAACTTGGTCACCCTTTCTGCTCGTTTACGGATTCTGTCTCCAAGGCACCACGGCTGATGGATCTTGCACCGCGTATTTCCGGCCCTCATAGCCTTTCCAAGTCACTTGATGATGTGTACGGCTGGCAGACGGGGATGACAAGCGTACCTGCCTATCACGGTCAGCCTTGTGCAAATGACATACCTCCAGACGTAGCGGCAAGTGCCGACGTTCGTAATGGCCGCAATTCGTCCCTGCCGCACTACTCTGCGCCAGCGCGGACGACACATCACTGCGATGAGCAAAGCTGTATGATCCCAGTCAACTGTACATACTTGTTGTTCTTAATACTGTCCTATGCTAGAGACATCATCCTCTCAAGTGATCATCCATCATCATCATCATCATCATCATCATCATCATCTAGGCATGGCAAAACACCTCAGAGCGTCTAGGTATCGTAGCAACTAACAACAATGCACCGATATGACGCCACAATACAGCTTGCACTTCTATTCATAGACGTCTTCCATTCCAATACCTAAACAGGTGTCCGCACTAGCCCATAAGACCCTCGCCATCCGAAAGGGCGGCTGAGCTGTATCCACTGGCACTGAGTTCGCTGTAGCGAGCGATGCGGAGGCGTTGGCTTGGCGGGATCGTCTTATCCTCAAGGCCATGCGGAGCACCACCATGCAGGACACCTACTCGCTTCATGGCAAGCAACTATAAAGCATCTCAGCACATACGAGCAACTGTAATAGAACAGCAAGACCTACATTGTGTGCAGCATTGCTATGATCATACACTCCGCCGAAAAAGGCAGTGGTAGCATCTCTACCAACGTGCTTGGTCAAAAGATGTCGGCCTCCCGGGTGTTCATCGAGAAAGTCGGACACATCATGGATGAAACCGGCGACACAGATCAAAGGACGCATCTTGGCCTGGGCTTGGTCTATGACACGAGTCAGCAAAAAGGCAACATGTTTCCGTGTTCATCACTCACAGCTCTCCCAGTTGATGACAGGAAGATCGCTATTGTCTGATGGCCAAGAGAGCTTTTCTTGTGTTTCACGCAGGCGCTTTAGTTCCATGGTGAGTTGACCCTTACGGACCTCATTGTCGGAGAATGTCTAAAGGACGGGTCAATGGACACAGGTCATCAGGTCCAAAAGTGACGACCGTACCTTCAAGTGCGAAGCAAGCCCAAGCTGCTGGCAAACCCAAATGAACCACTTAGTGGGGTCATACTGGTACCACCTGATCGCGTTCCGGTAATCCATCGGGAATTGGTGATGAAAGTTATGGTAGCCCTCCCCGATGGTAACTAGTGCAGTAATCAAATGATCACGAGGGGTATGTTTATCATCAAAAGGTGTCTCGCCCAACCAGTGAGCAAGAGAGTTGACACAGAACGTAGACTGCAAAAAACATAAGTGAACGTGTTCCCACTCGTTCAAACACTTACATGATGAACGAAAACCAGTCTCAACAAACCAGCATATACATAGCCACCCTTCCAGTCACCCCACCCAAGACCGGCAACGAGAGTTGGGAAAACGACCCCCATGATGAGTACCAACTTGAGATAGTGGCGATGTTGCCACTTGACAATGTCATTCTTTGAAAGGTCACTGACATCCGCAACGCCGGGTTTGCGGCGAGGTTTCAAGATCATCCAACCAAAGTGTGACCAGATCAGCCCTTTGTGGGCATTATAGGGGTCGAGGTCGGTATCGGTGTACCGGTGATGGGCGCGGTGACCACGAGCCCACCATCTAATGGAACCCTCAACAGCACCAGCGCCAAAGATGGCAAAAGCATATTGCAGGGATCTAGACGCATTATATGAACGGTGAGCCCAAAGACGATGGTAGCCCGCTGTGATGCCTAAGAAAAACAGCGTCAACTGTGTCCACGAGAAAGAGAAAACAAGGGAACACGAACCAAGACCAGTCATGTAGTAGTAAATGACCGCCCAGACAGCCGTCTCCCATCGAAGGCGAGTATAGCACGCTCCTGCGAACCCCAACAGTGGGGTCAAACCAAGAATGCCGACGTGAAGCCAGTTGAGGTTCTCCAGAATATTCTCCCGTGTCACTGGAGGCAACGCCTTCTGGTGTTTGAGTGTATAGGACACGTAGTTGTCGGGGATATTGGCGTCGGCGGGGGCGTGGTCGGGGTCTTCAACAAACTGCGTTGCAGACATGGCGACTGTATCGACCTTGGGCGCGACGGAAGGAGTGGTAGTTGCCATGTCTGGCGGCGAGGAGCAGGCTGGAGGGACCGACGACATGGAGAAACGAGTTGGTCAAGGGACAAGAGACAGAAGAGAGTGTCATCTCGTAGCCGGTTTTTTATGCAGCGTGAATTCTTTGGGGTTGCCACCGCTTCTGACTCCGGTGATGTAATGTACGCACATATTCTCTTCCTCGTCTCTCGCTTGGAATTGACTACTGGCACACTGCACAAGGCATAAGACACACGCAGCGGCTGATAACATGCAATTTTTCGACTGGTACGGTGAGCCAAAGTGCGCGTTTCGAAAGTATTGGGGACGTCCGCTGCCCAAAAAGACCAGGTACAAATTAACCTCCGCGTGGGTTCAATCTCCGCGTGCCTGGGCGTAAATCATTGGCCCAGCCACTACGCCTATGCCTATTTAGCTGGAGGCATCTGAAAGTTGGTACTGCCCCAAGTGAGACGCCGAAACGAGAACTCACAGTTGAAACAGAGTTAACCGCCATATGGCTGGCGCGATATTGGCCTTCGGAGGTGACGTCGTTGCTGATGATTAGCGTCAATTGCAACACATCGACTCCACACCATTTTGGCCACCTTGTCTGAGTATCGGGTCAGATCTCCCATATGGTGACGCGAGGAGGGCGCCGGGTTCGAAAAAAGCGGTATCCCCCCCGCGTCTTGCACGTCTACTCCGGCTGTCATCTGGCGAGATGACTGGGCTCACTCGTCTTCCCGAGGTGGCGTTCTGTTTGTTTCTCAGCTGTGATTCGGACCTGTGCTATGGGAGTGTTGGTTAGGGAAGCCGGCATATCCAAGAAATCGGCCCCTGTGTCGTTCGAAATGTGGATGAGAGGCACATGTCAGCTCATCGTATCGTCTTTCAGGGATAGGGACAAGGCTGATACCGAGAAGGCGAGCGCAAGCCTACCCAAGGCCTTACCAACTCTCATCATGGCGATTCTGATATCACTGCAGTACGTTGTGCAAGGACAGAGTCCGAATTTCCTATGCATATCTATCAGAGGAGGAACGTGATGTAGATGGGGGGTTGGTTGACAAATCAGTCACATGCCTATGCATTGTCTGTCTAGGCCAAGCCTCTACCATGCACGTTTGTTCGCGAGAGTATGGAGGTCGCAACACAGATCTCGCGTTTTCATATACGCCGTTGCATCAGGCAACGGTCACCATCTCATTTTACTTTTCCAAGGTCTCGTCCAGCGTCAATTGTCTGACGCGGGTGTAGTGGCACTTGTGGGGAAACTGACGAGCAGTGGCATGTGTTTGAATCGACGATTGACGTCTCGAAGAGCAAAGAGGCACGTAGAATGGATGGATGGCGTTGCTGTGTCGACCTAAACGGCGCGTAATATGCTTGCATTAACGATTTTCTGCTCTATTCTGCCAAATCCAACCGCGGTGTTCGCAAACGAATAAAACCAGACCGAAACTGTCATCGTCTCCGACTATCTGTCGCCATCCCAGAGGCAAGACAGGACACAGTACTCTTGTGACAATGGAGAGATCGTCTCGCCAATACCCTTGTACAGAAGGAAGACCTATCCGAGGGTTTTGCCTGAATAGGGACCACCATTTCTCGACAACAAAAGAGAGTAAATTGATTAGATTCAAGCATCTTGTATGCACGTATGGCAGGCGAACGAAATCTTCATATCAACTAGCGCCCTTCCGAACCCAATCGCAAAATCGATGTCGTCGTTGGAAAGAACAAAGCTAGACGACGGGCGATCGGGCGATATATGGAATGCAGGGATGAGCCACACCCATCCGAGAGCAACCTGTAATAAAGGATGAACACGATTTCGCTGCAAGATGTAATGCAAGCAAACGACCTCGCCCAAGAAGAGTTTAATACGAAGTTCGCGATTCGCTTCCAGCAGAATACCCGACGAATCTTCTGGGTTGTCTTCCACTGGCAGTGATATAAAGGCATAAGAGCTCTCCGATATAGATGTACGCTGTTGCGGACCTTCATGATTTGACTCAGTCACTGGCTCGTACAGCTTGGCTCGATCTCCCTCAACTCCATTCAGAGGACGCAGAACATAAGTCAAAATTGGCCCCCTCTATTAATTGAGATATTAGAGTGAGTCACATTGGAAACTGATAGCTGCATACACTTTCTGCATCTTGATTGGTTTGTATGTCCGATATGCCCATCCGTGCAAATCTACGTATCATCTTTGACCTGTCCCATCGATCATTCTTAAAGGGACTCGATTGTACCGGACTGGCCGAGCTGCGTGACCCTTCCTCCCAATGTTCGAGCTCATTGACAAGCCGGTCGCTATACCGTGCCAGAGACGCCCAGAGCCTTCCTGCCGTTGATTCATCGGCTGCACGGCCTTTTCCAGCGCTCGTGATTGCCGCACTTGCTACCTGCACGAGGTGAGGTTGTATCCTGGACGGTTCACGTATTCGGACCGTAAGCTTGGTGAGCTTTACTTTGTTAGTCTGTGGTGTCTTGTTGAGTACGGTTGCTTGATTTCGTGGAGGGTCCCCTAGGAACAGTCGTAATGACGGGGGCCCTATTCCGTCGAGAGCTTGCGACCAGTAATACAACCATCGTCGCTGGCTCGGTATGCTGACACCCGTTTTAGGCTTTTTGGTAAATGGGACGTCTGGATGACGTCTCGAAGGGTGAAGGGAAGGTTTCATACGTCTAGACGTATGGAGATCAAGGACCTTTTCCAGCGTGTCCACCATTGGCTCTGACGATACACGGGATAGATCTGCGCCTGAAGGGACAGCAGCGGGCTGGGCAATTGTGGCAGATAGCACTGCAGACGTATCTGTCGATGGACTCTGTAGGCCCTCCTTGTCGTCGATCAACAACCATTCGCTGAAACTATCACTGAGAGCACTCGGTATCTGCGCGGAGGGTGAAGTGTAAAGTGAGAGCAAATATGCGCAAGCTATAGTGCCTGACCGCCCTTTGCCAGCTAGATTTCCAAACGGCGTCGCACTAGGAACGGAAGAAAGAGATGGAGACATCTACCTTTACAGTGAAGCACAGCTACTCGTGCATCCGAGCCAGATAGCCAAGCACGTATCTCTTGTGTGACCAACGGGAGATATAAGAATGGCGGAACGCTGTGAAAGGAAGGGTATGATAAGTATTATCCTTGAGAAAAAACCAAGGAGACTGACTGATGGTCCGGGAAAGGGTATCTGCTAACGCGACCATCAAAGACGCTTTCGTGGTAGGCGTTTTCTCTCAGGGGGCAGAGGTTGAACACCCAGAAATCGGAGCCGTGCCGAGTTGATAGAAACCGCTGAACGTCCGCACGGTTATTGCGATAGATGCTCTCCACGCCGACTGCAGGGAAGCCCATGACGATGATCTTATCCGTCACATAAGCTAGGTCTATCCAAGGACATGAAACAGGTATTCCAGAGTGAAAGGGGCGACCATACCTAGTTCAAGATTGAGTTGGTCATCCCTGAAGCGAGCTTTTGTTCCCGAAACCAAGCGTTTCAAGTAGAGGGACATTCCGGTTGGTGACATACCTATGATGGTGATCATCATTGCTGAGGTAATGGGCTGACTAAGACCGGCAAACATGGTCAGTATTCAGCTTGTCTCCCGACAGTCGTGCAGATGTTCCGCCAGTTTGCGCGTCTTCCACTTCACAGATGCTTGTACTCGCAAGCAGGCTCTGGTCCTCGGCCATTTTCACGATATACCCGCCCAGCTTACGCGCTTGGTGCGTCGGTAACGATTGCAGGATACTTGGTTTGGTCATGGAGTTCCAATAACCGGCATATATCATTAGACTCGGAAGTCGTCTCTGGTGCGTTTTTTTCTCGTCTATTTGGATGTCAGACTTGACGGTCCGTGCACGCCTAGCACCCAAAAAGCAGTCTGCGTCGCCAAAACATACGTCTGCTCCGAGGCCTTCCGATACACCAACGTCTTCGGCACCTTGGAGTGACACGCCCGAACCAGCATCCGTGGGTGAAGAGTCTTCCGGAGAAGCATCAGAAATGCCAGTAGAAGGCGAGGAGACCCAAGAAGAGTCTTCTGGTGGTGCTTTCAATCCGGAGACAGGGGAAATTAACTGGGACTGCCCATGCCTCGGCGGAATGGCTTATGGACCCTGCGGTCAGCAGTTCCGAGAGGCATTCTCATGTTTCGTGTACTCCGAGGCGGACCCGAAGGGCATCGACTGTGTGGAAAAGTTCAAGGCTATGCAAGATTGTTTCCGTGAACATCCCGATGTTTATGGTGACGGTACGTGGCTCTACCTTTGGGAATCCGCCATCGTGTCATTTTTTCCGTAGAAATCATGGACGATGACGAGGAGCCTCCTACTGAATCTTCGACCGTCGAAAAAACCGAAGACGACCTCCATCTCACGAACAGCCTTCCCACGGAGAAAACAAGGACACTGTCGACCTCTGCATAATCCTAGAATTTTCCGTCACAGACGCAGCATGTAGCAGACCAAGATCTAGTTTATTGCATTCGCAATCCCTACTCAGTGCTGAAATACATCATCCAAAACGGAGTAAGCATTGGTGAGATCTTGGCGGTAAGAGATTGATTTCTCGATGACCTGGTCGTTCAGCTTATACCCATTGGCTGCAAACCATTTTGAGCGCAAGAATGGCGATGCGTCGTAGATGTCGGCCTGCAACAGGTGGTGTGAATCTGTCTTTCACCCTCTCGGGGACTTTGGTATTTATCACGTCCGGTTACTCATGCCTCTGGAGTTGATAGCTCGTTGGAATGAGTTCATTGGATGTAGCACGTCACCGATAGCGTTTGTGCACATTGACGAAGCCGTTAACAGCGACAGGACAGTATCATCCTCTGCACTCTTTTTCTATACAATACATGTCTCCCTCAAGCGCGGTGTGACTTGGTGGTGATTACATCAGCAAGCCAGTTACAGTTATTTTGCTGCTGGGCCAAAAAGTGCTCAACGGTCGAGCGATGGACATCCCGTCGACGACGCTCTCGACACCCACAAAACGCTCAGCGTCGCCTCCACTTGACCAGCGTCCGTCAAAACGTCCCTCGACGTCGTCCCCGGAGGAGGGCGAGCTCGACGACGGCGAGTCCTCTGCCCTGCCACCATCCCATCCTTCCCCGGACCTTTCCCTTCGGCCGTCATCGCCAACGTCTGCGGGCAAGTTTGAGCCAAAGATAAAATTCCCCTTCAAAGCAAAGGCGCCTTCGTCGTCCACCGAGCCTCACTCCCCCTCGCGCGTCGTACCTGATGACAGGAAGCCCGCACAGCAATATGACCGTGGGCCAGAAGACGACCATCGCCGCGACAAGCCCAAGTTTCGCGATCACCGTCAGCAGGATTCACGTCGTCGCATGGCAGACAGCTGGGTGCCCGACGAACGGAGTCGGGACAGAGACCGCGACAGGGAAAGGGACCGTCGTTCTCATCCACCATGGGACTTCCCTCGGGACAGAGACTGGGACAGGCACTCATACGACAGCCGCTCTTACAGACCCCATCCACCTCCGCTCATGCCACCGCGTGGCGCGCGAGACCGATATCCAGACAGACCTTTCGAGAGAGACGTCCCCCGGGATCTCGCACGCACGCCTCCACTTCCCCAACGTCCTCGCTCTCCTTTCCCGCTACGCCAGTCCCATTCACGTACCCCTTCACCGTCCTCACCAAGTCATCATCACAAACACAGACTTCCGACTCGTCGATCGCCACCTCCCGCGTTCTCGCCCTTGTCCAAGGACTCCCGTTCTGATAGAATGCGCCATGAACCCTGGGAGCGTGACCAGCGACAGAGAGGAAACGATATTTATTGGGGCTCGGGTGCGCCCCCAGCTGCAAACAGGGCAGGACGTCGAAATGCCGCCACCCACGACTTTCCACATACAGGTGAGCATTACGGATTTGATAGATACGTCCCAGAGTGTGACTATCATATCGACAGACATGGAATACCGTCCTGTCTCACCGTCACCCGTATCCCCTAGACGTGCGCCACCACCACCGCATTCCCCTGTACCGCCTGTACCGCCCTCTGAGCTCATGGAGGAGTCCACGGCTGGTGATTCGATGCAGGTGAAGGGTGACAGTCTACCTGCATCTCATACAGCAGTGTCTTTTGCACTCAAACGTCCCAACGCACCGCGCGACGACCATTCGCCATCCCCGTTACCGTTACCGCCTGCGAGAGAAGAGGATATTCAAAGAGCACGCGAAAAACGGGCCGCGATTGGCGATCTCGATGAGACAAGTGGGCAGGCTGGTGAAGGTGGGAAATTCGCAGGAACGATGGTGAAGAGGAACCGTGATCCTGTGGAGAGGTCGCGCAAAGAGGAGATGGAAGCATATGGAAGGACGTTTGAGGGATGTGGCAAACAGTCAGATTACAATGCCACGACAAAGGTCGGGGAAGGGACGTTTGGGTACGTGATCTTTGTGTAGGGTTGTGCGGTATGCTGACCCACGCCCATCGCATTTGCGCTACCCAGTGAAGTCCACAAAGCTGTTCAAATTTCAACAGGGCAAGCCGTGGCTCTGAAACGCATCCTCATGCACAATGAGAAGGAAGGAATGCCTGTGACCGCTCTACGAGAAATTAAGATTCTCAAGGCCATGAAGCATCCATGTATCGTGGATATTGTCGACATGTTTGTGGTTCGGAGTGAGTTATAATTCCTCTGTTTCTCAATCCATGATCGTATCGATACTAATGTGGTTGGCATGACGTAGGTAAAGGCAAAGAGTCTCCTCTCTCGGTGTACATGGTCTTTCCGTACATGGATCACGACCTCGCAGGGCTATTGGAGAACGAGAGAGTAAAGCTACAGCCCAGTCATATCAAGCTGTACATGAAACAACTCTTGGAGGGAACAGAGTATATGCACCGAGTAAGCAACCCTGCTTCAGTTCCACATCAGGCTTTGTGTTGAGCGTGTGCAAACACAGAATCACATCCTCCATCGTGATATGAAAGCTGCCAACTTACTCATTTCCAATAACGGATCCTTGCGTATAGCAGATTTTGGTCTCGCACGTGCATTTGATCCCTCTATCGTTCTCCCATCGACAGGTGGTGACTCCCAAGGCAAGGGTGGAAAGTACATAGATGGGAAGGAAAAGAGATATACAAATTGCGTTGTGACGAGGTGGTACAGACCTCCTGAGTTACTCCTTGGAGCAAGGCAATATGCAGGCGAGGTTGATATATGGGGCATTGGGTAAGTCATCTCTTTCCGGTTTTTATGTTTCACCGGCTAATCGGCCACCTACAGCTGTGTCCTTGGTGAAATGTTCATGCGCAAGCCGATTCTTCCTGGGACATCCGATATCGATCAATTGGAGAAAATTTGGCAATTATGTGGGACACCTAACCAACACACATGGCCCAACTTCGATGCATTGCCCGGGTGTGAGGGAGTGAAACGATTCCAAAATTACCCAAAGAAGCTCAAGTCCACATTTCTCAGGTGGGTATCCGATGACACGAGATCCGTTTATTGAGCATGTGTTGACATTCTTCATCCTCGGCCATGGGCAGCATCAGCATCGGTCCGGAGACATGTGATCTCCTGGACAAACTCCTGACGTGTAATCCACGGGATAGGATTACAGCCTCCCATGCGCTCGACCATGAATACTTTTGGACAGACCCGCTACCTGCCGATCCCAAGACGTGAGTCGCCACCGCCGGTTCGCTTCTTTCTCATGCTCATCTTGCCTGGATCCTCAGACTCCCTGTCTATGAAGCGTCACACGAATTTGACAAGCGAGGACGTCGGAACAACCTGCCGCCGCAACAACAGCATCCTCACCCGCCTCCCGAACACGTACGTCCTGCGCTTCAGCACGGACAGGGATTCTATGGGCACCCTCCACCTGGGCACGGTCACGGTCACGGACGCCAACCGAGAGGTGTACCACCGCCACCTCCACCACCTGTCATGTTCACCGCATTGATGCAGCAGGCGCAAGGTCCACCCAGCGCTGGTATATCCATGGGCGGTGGATATGGGGTCCCGCCACCTGGGGCATACGGACAGCCTGGAACAGGCATGGGACCCGTGAATGGGTATGGCGTGCCGCCCCCGCCGCCCCCGCCAGGTTATCCACCGCCATTACCGATACCTTCCTATGGCCACCCCCACGGACATGGACACGGACATGGCTATGGACGGCATTATCCGTCTGACAGAGGCGAGAGGGGTGAGAGGGGCGGCGGCTCAAGACCACCTCTCCATCCGTCGTTACCCGCGCGACCTCCGGGGTTACCTCCGAAACCGTCTGTGCAGTTCGGCACTGGAGCGGGTCGGTACGAACGAGAAAGGGAGAGCCATAGGGACCGGAACTGGGATCGGGAACGAGAGCGGGGGAGGGAACGAGAGCGAGGGAGATATGAAGGGCCAACCACGGGAGGCGGGAATGAGAATGGAGAAACTGGGGGCTGCGGTGGTGGACTCAGTGGCGGTTTGCCATATTCATAGGGAGCCTCCTCAGTCGCCCGTCCCGTCGCCATTGCTCTGCCACTCTGTCGCAGGTCCAACGATGGCCATGACGCACTTGAAACGATATTCACATCAATCGAACGTTATTGTCTTTGCATAGTACACGCATATATTTATTAGTTACAATCAATCAACCGGTCATTTCAGTGTTGGGTTTGTCAGCACAATGACGATGTAGAATGCTAGATAGCGATAGTACGAGTTGTTATCATCCTAGAACTGAGTTTAGAAAGATTTTGTTGGGAACCATTGACACACGACTGAACACCTGAAGCTCCTGGCAGTCGAATCGGACTGTCTGCACGGTACCTTGAGTGGGCTGAGAAGATTTCGATCGACTATCGCGCTGGCAATCGTATTTTGAATTGAGCAGTCCAGCGTGTCCTACCAGGCCTAGATGGTCGACGTTCACACCGGCCGGACATGACCAGAGCAAGGAGCGTATGGAATTATGCAAAGACCTGTGCGGTCAACATGTACCAAGGATTGCACTTCTATAGAGCCAAGGGTATTTCAAGGACCAACATCCGAGGGCCGGCTCCAAGGAGACGAAGACGATCTAGACTGGTCACGCACCCTAGCGTCCAGCGTTATCGCACCTGGTCCCCATCGCCAGACGTAGATACGCTCCCGAACCAGTACCGCTTCATCACGTTCCCCTCGTCAAAGTCTGCACGTCCGACAAACCGTTCGCCGCGTACGAGACGGGGCAGCCAATAGATATCGTCCTTCCACATCTGGTCGTATGGAATGTGGGGTAGGTCCGTGCTAGGAACCACAGGAGGGACGGTGACGTCCCCCGACGAGCCAGAGTCGCACCGCGCGTATAGACTATCGTCTGAGAGAGAGAACCAGCCTGGTTTCATCTCGTCCGACCTGCATGAACAGTGCAACGAGGACAAGGACAAGTGCATCAGTAAATATCTCTTCCCAAATAATAATAAAAAAGGACGCGCAGAGAGGGAAATGGTCAGGTTCCAGTACTCACTCGGTAGGTACCCCGACGTGCTCTCGTGCGACATAGATCCGGATATCGAACGCCCAGTCAATACCGTTGACAACGAAGAAGAGCGTCCCGGCGTACTCGAGCGGCGCATCGATCCCGGCTTCTTCCTGCTCGCAGTCAGCGCGCCAGAGTGCCAACAGTCAGGGTGCGAACGAGGTGAACGGACAAAGACGCGCACCTGGAGCTCTCGTCGAGCAGCTTGTGCAGGCGTCTCTCCTGGCTCTACTTTGCCTCCGAATCCATTGTATCTGTTCATGTCACCCACACAACAGGTCAGCACACATCACGGCGATGTCCGAGTCACGAGTCGAGGAATGCGTTGTGCAGAGTGGGCTTGCATGCCCACGTCCTCACGTCCTCGAAAAAACTCGAAAAAGGACGCGAAAGACATGCTGGAAGGTGGAAGGTGGAAGGTGGCAGACTTACAAACCAACACCAAAGCCACGTTTCTTGAGACCGAGTAATAGCTAGATCAATAAATACGTCCAGTGAACGACTGCTTGGCAAGCAAACGGGCTTACCTTGTCACCTTCTATCACGAACGCGTTCGTGTAGAGGCGCGTGTGCTCGAACGGCAGCCATTCGTGCTCACACCCATCCTGCGCGTACACATGAACTTTCGCGTCGCCAAGAGGGGGAGGAACGTCCGAGTTGGTGGCCATTCAAGCAGTGGAGAGGTCGTAAAAATAAACTCCTCCAATACATCTTTACTTAACAGCGGAGTAATTGAGTAAAACTGTAGCGTAACAAGTGTCCTTATCCGGGCGTTGCTCGAGCGCCCATCCTTCTCTCCCTCTGCAGGTTGACGATCATATCCACAACACGATCCCTTGCATCCTCCAGCGAAAATCCATCCAGAGTCGATTCCCCACTCTCCTCGAACACGCTCGATCCAAGGATCTGGCGAAGGTGTAACACCACGTCCGCTTCGTCCGCTTTTCGAGCTGGACTCGGCGGACTCCCAAACACTTGACTGTATAAAACCGTGGCGTGAAGCAAAGCAAGAATGTCTTCGTTTGCGGCGCCCACTTTCAGATCGTCGATGTCAGGGCTGAAACACCCGCCTTGCCACACCTCTGCGAGCACGTCGGACAGCAGGCCAATGTCCCCTCCGAGACTGTGGCCAAAAGAGAGTGTTGCGCTCCACATCCTCGAATCCTCGGTTGATGGGAGCTCCGAATGACTTTCTCGGCCTTCAGAGACGCGGCGGATGAAGAGGAAGGACGCATGTGAATGCAGACGCTTGCGCAAGAGACTAGACGCGAGAGACGTGATGGGAGAGGAGCCAGGAATGGGCTTGGATGTTGTTAAGCATTCGATGGCTTCTGCAACTGTCATGGAACGGAGCACGAGCCGTTGATATGCCAATACCTCGATAGACTCCGCCAACTCGCTGGCACGGTTCCAGAGTGCTTGCGACCGGGTCTCGGTAAAAGGTAACGACTGGGCAAGCAATGCAAGCGTGCAGAGGTCAGAGACCAGTGTTTCTGGACTTGCTGCCGTTCCACCAGACCCTAAGCGGCGAGATAGATAGTTGTAGACTCGCCAGCGCACTGATAATGATGTTTTCTCAGAAGAGAGAACTATAAGCTCCGCAAGCCGTGACCACGCTCGTCGCTCGCGTTGCATTTCAGACCCACTCTGCGCCTTAAGACCACCAACAGATCCCCAAATCATTCCTATCCACCCAGTGCTAATGTTAAGGGCACTCAAGAGGTTATTAAATTCATCAGCTACGCCTCTGGACCTCAGCGCGCTAATGAGCGGAGTTGACACCTCCTTGGTGGCGCGCACGGTGTATTCGGTGGAGGACGAATCGGGTTCCGAGGCAGAGTCGCTGACATCAGGAGAGTGAGGTGTCGAGGGGTCTGGTGTTTCGCGCGAAGTGCTGGCATGACCCTGATAAATCAAGGATGCAAATGGCACGAGCTGCATCAATCGTGACTGGTAGATCTTCCGAGGCACAGGGATCCAAGGGGTAACAATAGAGACGAAGGCTGCCAGGGATGCAAGCAGGTGAACGATCTGTATAACATCATTCCACGTCCAACCTATTGTAGGTAGGGCAGAAAAGTCCGGGGGAGTAACATGGGATAGGACGGAGCCTTGGTGAGTTTGGTGATGTGAAACTGGCTGGGAAGTGGAGGCCAATGGTGAGTTGAAGAACGAGAAAAGCGCAAAGACAGCAAGGAGGTATTGTTGAGGTTGAGAAACCTGAGAAACCATAGGAGGAACTGTGATGCCTTGTTGGCCGGGATTGGTGAACAACACAGGGGCTGGGGTGATCGGAGGAGGAACATGAGGTTGTATTTTGCGGGGGCGACCACGTTTACGCTTTTCGAGGACGACACCAGGTGCAGTGACGGGGACCTCACCACCTGGACCAGCAAGAATGGGAGCAGCGGGGGCAATCTTCCGCTTCTCTTTCTTCGAGGCTTCAACTTTGAGTTTCTTTCTTGCACGTTCTGAAGTATCGTCATCGTCTTCTCCATCTCCATCTTCATCGTCGCTGGCTTCTTCTGTACCTTCGTTATCGATCTCGTCTTTCTCAGGTCCTCCGAACTTCTTCATCCACTCGACCTCCCATTCTGTTAGAATGTTCTGTCCGCCAGGGAATCCGCAGATCAAGGCTCGCAGACCATGTAGTTCACGTTTCAGTCTAGCCTCTCGCCTCTTCAGGACACTAAAGAGAGGAGTAAGCGACATGTCCGTGCCCTGATTACCGACAGATTACCGAATATATTCCACGGCCTTTCCAAGGACGTTTGCTTTGCTTCCTTTTCTTGCGACTTTGACGCCATCGACGTAACCACGGTCGTCTACCTTGTATTCATCGTTCCTATTATTCTGGTCTAGAACGCGAAGGGCAGGAACAGCAGCCTTAAGACTTTGGATGCGGGCGTTCAAATTAGTGCGGTATCGGCGTTCGATGGTGGTGTGACTTGTCTTGGGACGGCCCGTGACTGCGGTATTTATGACATGCGTTTGGGGGCCTTGAGTGGTGTGTATTGGAGGGGGTGAAGGGGTGAGAGGGAGAGTGTGCTGCATCGCCTGGTGCGATTGGAAGGGAGCGACAAAGGGCCCATTAGTATGGGAAAAGAACGCAGAGAGAGCACCTATTATATGCATGAGCATCCAGTGGAGCTATTCGAGAACAGATTCGGACGTACCAGCAATTGGACCTGTGACTGCGGGAGCCGCTGGGGAAGCACGTGTACTGAACGAGCTGCCAGGGCTAGATGGACTAAGCCCAGGAGGGCTTTCGTCTGCCGAGGTAGAGGAAAGTGTCGGCGAGGCAAAGGAGAACGGGTAAGAGGGAGTGAGCAAGTCTTGGGGTTGAAGGGGGACTGCAGGCGTGGAATGGATGGGCGACTTCCCATCCAAAAAGAGTGCGTTTGGATCGACAAATACCGAGAAGGCATCGTTGAAGTCGTGGTCCATTGGAAACGAAAAGTCGAACGGTGCGTCCGACTTTGTGTCCTGGGTGCTGTTGAGGAGCATGTAGAGCGGGTCAGATGGATCCAACACAAAGTCGTTCTCGACGCTGTCTCTCTCAAGCGTGCTCATCGCGTCGACAGTGACGGTGAGGGAAAGAGCGATGATGATATGGCACCACTTTGGATGAATAGATTTATTAGTATCCATATTTGGCATTTTGTTCACACCTGGCTTTCCGGTCGACAACCATGAAGTCAGACGTCGGTACGTTCGTCTGTCCCATACTCTGGTTTGTCCGTGAGCCTTGTCCAGATTTTAGCTACTTTGGCGGCGCGGAATCTCTTACGGAGGGGAAACGGTCACCTCGACGTACAGTCGTCGCCTCTCCGACGACCAGCGACGATGGCAGGACATATCCAGGACCTCCCCAGGACCCCACCGACTTCCTCTGGCTGATGACAGAGGAACCGCACCGCTCTCGGCGAACGGAAATCATAAAAGCCCATCCGGACGTCGTCAAGCTCATGGGTCATGAACCTCTCACCAAATACGTTGTCCTAGCCGTCGTATCCCTACAGCTTTTTGTTGCCATACAACTCCGGCACTCATCTCCACTCTCATTTTCGTTCTTATTTCTCGCGTACGCGGTTGGCGGCACCGCGAACCACAACCTCTTCCTTGCCATTCATGAGATTACCCACAACCTTGCCTTTAAAGGCATCGGTACTAACAAGGCATTGGCTGTCTTTGCAAACATCCCCATTGGTATACCCTATTCTTCTACTTTCAAGGTCTGTCGTGCATTGTGCTACGAAAGCGTACATTGTTGCTCATCTTGTCGCCGAAAGAGATACCATCTGGAACACCATAAACATATCGGTGAAGATGGTATAGACGTAGATCTTCCCACTCACCTGGAACTACTTTGTCTTAACAACGTTCTTGGAAAGACATTTTTTGCGTATGTGACCCCCCCTTTGCCATATTAATATGCCTCATCCCGCCGAAAGCATTTTTCAGATATTCTTTTACGCCTTGAGACCTGGTTTCGTTCGCACCCAGAGGGTGACCAGATGGCACTTGATCAACCTGGTCGTCCAGCTCATTTTCGACTATGTCCTAGTGCAAACATTCGGTATTCGACCCCTGTTGTACTTGCTGTTCTCTAGTTTCTTCGCTGGTAGTCTACATCCATGTGCCGGCCATTTCATCGCCGAACACTATGTCTGGGATGGGCTAAACCAGGAAACCTACAGTTATTATGGCCCCCTCAACGTTCTCGCCTACAACGTGCGCTTGGTTCCTCCCGCATCGCCCTGTCGGCTGACTCTTCACCTGCCAGGTGGGATACCACAACGAGCATCATGATTTTCCATCCATCCCTTGGACCCGTCTCCCTGCCCTCCGTGCCCTCGCACCCGAGTTTTATAACACGATTCCTTCGCACCCAAGTTGGCCTATGGTGATCGTAAACTTTATCCGCGATCCCGAGGTTGGTATCTTCGCGCGTGTGAAGAGACCCAAGAAGGGTAATCCTGCCAGTGGCCAGGCCACCCGGAGTGTCAGCCGCATCCCATCGTAGACGGGACTGATCAAGGTTTCATCGATTTCATCGGCGGTCAACGTTTTATTAATTGCATTGTGTACTACACAATAGTGTGTCTCCGAATGAAACAAACGTTGAAACGTCGAGCCCAAGTTGACCGATGTCATCGAAATGTCATGCATTTATTTTCCGACTAACGGAGATTTTATGTGCACAGGCATGCTGACAAGTATGTGCGCAGCTCCCACACGCTCGAAAGCATCGTCCACGCTTTTCCCTGCTTCCCTCCTTACGCTTATCGATTCAATCAGAAACATGAACAACGCACCACTCAAATCAGGACACACTTTAGAGGCCCCGATGGCCCCAGTAACCGGAAGGCGCCACAACAGGATAGACACCGACAAGGTTATCGAGCGCCCGTACCTTCCCCGCGCCTCTGTCGCCCCGAGCGCCGAGTACCCCGACGGGAGTGTCCACCATGCCGAAAAGTATGCAAACTATGTCAGTGCCTCTCCCCTCTAGTTACATCCCTCCGTCTCAACGACGTCGGGCATTCCTAGTCTGTCATGCAGCAGCATTGCGTGTATTGGGATACGGACTGCGACGGTGTCATTTGGCCAATCGACACCTGGCGGGGATTCCGCGATCTCGGGTTCAACCTCCTATTTTGCTTCCTGGCGACGATCGTGGTGCACGCCACATTATCGTTACCTACCAGGTCAGCCTCGGTCGTGTGTGCGCGATTGGCGGGCACAGCACTTGAAACGAACCTCATTTCTGTTTTTCAGACTCGCCATCAGTTACATCCCTGACCCTTTTTTGCGCATCTACATTCGGACCATCCATGCCGCCAAGCATGGGTCTGACTCGGGCGTATTCGACACCGAAGGCCGCTTCGCCCCGTGCAAGTTTGAGGACATGTGGACCAAGGTCAGTTCTCTCTCCCTCTCTCCAGACGAGCTCGGTTTCGTGACAGGTCGGTGTTGTATGGTAGTACTCGACGAGTCCGAGGGGTGTGTCTCGTACGACGATGACTCTCTACGAGCTCTGGCTGTTCACGCACGGGAATCGACTCGCGATGGATCCGTTTGGATGGGTCGCTGGATTCTTGGAGTGGGTGGCCACGTTTTTGCTGGTGCAACGGGACGGCATGGTCGACAAGGAGGACGTGCGGCGGGTCCTGGACGGATCGCTGTTCTTTGAGATCAGGCAGGCGCGGAGGGAACAGGGCTGGCCCAAAGGATGGGGATTAGGTGGAGATGGGTTCATTGGCGGGGAGAAGCTACTTCCGTTTGGGCTCTGAGTTTGGTTGCGCGGGTCGCCTGGATGTGTATCGAATACTGGGATTGTAAACTCTGCATGTATTGATTTGTCTTGTCACAAGAACTTGCGCACAAAGTACTTGGTCAGAAACAACGTCATCAGTTACAGCGGAGCCCAAGAATCGCCTGGTCTAGGCGAATATATGAACCACTTTTCCCCTGTGTCAAGAACCAGCCTAGCAGTGTGCATCGGAAAAATGATGGCAAAGCCCCCACCTGAAATCGTACACGGAATGGGAGTGGCAAGTATAACTGGATCTCTCTTGTCTCGTGGTCAGACACTCAAACCCACATCAACAAAAAGCCCAAGTACGCCACCTGGTGACGAGCGATATTCAGAAAAAAAAAAGGGGGGGCCGACTGAGGACGAGCCACTCGGAAGGGCGTCACCACGGCATCTGTCAAGTCTTTTTTAACAATCTGAACGTATCCGCAGATGCGAGCGAGTGACGTATGTAGCGTCGGGGGTGGGTTTACATGCCCACCGTGACCGCGTACCTGTAACATCAAGGGAAGAGGAAAAACACCGCTCTCAGGAGAGTTTCACGGTACCTCTGATATCAACATCATCCGGTATGCTTGCGCTCATCCAGATTCTCCGTTCCCGCCGCATGCAGCGTGGTTCATTCAGGCGCTCCCTTTCGATGTACCTAGTACCCAGGGACGTACGTGTGAATACAACAGCTCCCGGGGCCCGTCGTCCGCTGCTCTCCGTCCAGCATTGAGGGGGCGCCGAGGATATGCAGGGATATGACGTGGGGATGCGAATGCACAGACGTGCGACCAACCCCGACGGGTTTGTATGCACATGGAGAACAACTTGTTCCACAGGCATAACCAGATGGGTCCCCTTGACCAGATATTTTTCCAGGTTCGTGGATAGCAAAGTTTGGGATGGTCACAAGCGGCTGCCCCGCATCGTATTCTGTCGTTAAAAAAGATATGATACGTTCCTACCCACCTGCAGCGTCATTGATCTTCTCTTTGCCAATCAAGAGCCATCAAACCTTTTTTATCAAGGTCCTGACTGGGCACGAAAATCAGCACACGCGAGAAACACATGGTAAGTAGCAGTATAGCCGTGATTGCACGCAGAAAATCTCGTGCAGCCAAGAGCCAAAATAACTGGCTGTGTCCAAATGCAAGAAAAACGTGAAATATTGCGGATATATCAACGTCAAGTATCATAGGTGGAGTGCCGTGCAAATATTTAAATACCTTACTCCTAGGAGTACACACCAAAAAGGTGCTGTATGATCCAAACGAGACCCGTAAAGAAAATCAGGCCATTAAATCAACAAGGATAGTGATGATGCCAAGAACTGTTACCCGACTCAGCGTCAAACAATGTCCAGAAGGGGGAAAAGCTAACCAATCTCGATGCCAATCAAGGCAATGACAATCTGCTCAAGACGCTCTGCGTGCCTGCTAGAGACCGATTCCTTGAGGAGCTGAAGCATGTCTTGAAGGACCTGTTATCACTCTAATTGTCAGCAACGCGCCGTGCGAGCCACATTAGGCGAGCCAGCTCAGCGGACCTCTACACGCGTGTTTAGCAGATCAATGCGTTGCGGAACCTCTAGGTAACTTCTCGCAGCTTCATAGAGAGGTTGCAAATCGGGATATGTCTGTCTCTTTCTGTTAATGTCCGAGGAGACAATGCGCCCGTATCGTTAAGAACAAATGCATACCCAAAATACCTCCTGCAAATGAGGCGATTAGAGACCGGCGCCACGGTCCAATGTACGCAAAAAGATGGACGAGATAAACGTACTGGTGAGTCTAGTACGGATCCAACGGTGTTAATGCTTGTCCGCAAGATGAAAAGCTCTCCCGTTTTACGCATGATCTCTATTCTTACGCATTCGCGAAACGCGTCGCGAATCCAAGAAGGGTGGCAACATACCTTGATGTGGCATCCCAATCTTGCCTGTTTCTGAAAGTGTTTCAGGTATGTCCTTGGTTTCTTCTATTTTTGAGGATATGAGCTCCTCAAACTAAGAGAAATGTTAACTAAGAACTGCCAAGATGAAACATTAAATGCACCAATGATATCTTGACTGATTGGGAGAGTGCGTGTGATAGTGACAACTTGGTCCTACGATCCGTGGCTTTATGGCATGAGCATCGGGTATTATGAATGAACTTACATGTATCCCGACCCATGCCGGAGAGTGATCACATCATTATATATTCTTTTCGGAAAATCGGATTCTGGTTATACGGCTTAGATCCCCATGCTGAGAAAAGAACACATACCGAC
Source organism: Boletus rubropictus (assembly GCA_038092695.1). Taxonomy (NCBI): domain Eukaryota; kingdom Fungi; phylum Basidiomycota; class Agaricomycetes; order Boletales; family Boletaceae; genus Boletus; species Boletus rubropictus. Next base: position 21,718 of record JBBPQW010000031.1, on the reverse strand, counting down.
TGTAATTAGCGTAGTAATAATTCAAGTCTTCCATTTCAACGTCGTTGGGTGCTAGGCAACACATTCTCAAACCATCATGTCCCACAGATCACGCGGCTTACCCAGTCTGTCTACCTCGAATCGACGTCTACTAAATTGTCATGTTGCATACCCAGAAATGAAACAGATGAGCTCACATGGATGCGAGGAAACGTTTCTCTTGAGCCTCTGTCATGCCCCAAATCACCACCGTGCCGTAGCCAAAGACAAATATCTCTGCTTCATTGGGCATGGCGTGAAACTTGCTCCGCTTCTTCTTGGCAGGGTACGCGCTCGTTGCCTCAGAAGTGGGTGGATTCAACTCAGGAACGCCGAGTAAGTCCGCCGTTTGATTACCGCGCATTACATGGATGTCCGAACTGCTCGATGGTTCATAAGCATACGGTGTGTAAATCACGTCGTCGATATTCTTCGCATCCGTATGATACGCAACGCGTCTCGCATTGAAAAACTTGATGAGGTCAGGAAGCAAATACGATCTGTTGCCAACGTCACAGCTCAATGCTTCCGTTCTTTTGACGAGAGCGGAAAAACAGAGGGTAAGCAACGTACTGGGCGGTGGCATAGGCAGTCACCCTCGGTAGCGACTTGGCCTTTTTCTTGGTCAGCCTGAGCGCATCGCGTCGCGCGGTTCCCTGAGGAATCCGAGATATCTGTCGTAGACGCCCCTCCGCGCCTTCTTCGTCGTCTTCGTCAGCCTCCTCCTCCCCTTCTTCGTCATCGCCTTCGTCGGTGTCCCCAGTGGCATTCGGGCTTTCTTCGAGTTCTGAGGCGGGTCGTGTTGCTGGGCCTGGGGTTGTGGGTTGATCAGGGAGGACCTTGAGTTTGCCGGCTGTCTTCGTGGAACGGTTCGCTCCACGAATTTTGGGTTCCACTTGGCTAGTCGAAGGCGATGGCGGCGGATTCGTCTTTGGAAGGAGCGGTTTCGAAGACATTATGGTGGTGTACGATAGACTCTGCACGACAAGATCGTGACCGTCGCTGGCTAGCCTGATCAAAAATACATGGGCTTATCCCGCCAAAAATAGAAAATATTTATTTAAATAATTTATTTGAACAAAACATGACATCATTTTGCGGCATTGCATAACGCCTAATCATTAGCGTTATGAGACGTCTTGTTTCACTTCAAATGCCGCATGGAGACGCGGTCTTGGGACGAAGAGGTTAAATATATACATATTTCCTCTTCCCCTTCCGTAGCTCAAGCGCTCATCTGCAGTGGTGCCCAATGTATACGCAAGAACGTCAGTACGGGCCCCGAAACCCCCGCGCCCCATATCAGTCCCAACCACAGGTACGGATACCAAATGACCTACCGACGGGACCATTACGAGAAAAACATTTAGCTGTTAATGGTCAGGTACGCATTCAAACTTGAAGCCCCATCGCCAAGCCTCCGTCCATCGGAAGGGGGAGGGACTTTGTGATGCCCATCAGCTAAAAGCGTTGGCCCCTGAAACAGTTTGGTCTGATTTGCGTCTTACCAGTGGGGTCAGGAATAAAACATGGGTAGCCAATCCTGATGATTCATTCTCCTGGGGAGCCGAAGACGCTAATCAATGGCTAGGTTTAAACGTCGCACCGCCCATCGCTTGCACTTGCCCCCGATCAGTGCACGCGTTGGTTGTCTTGATGCCCGTTTCTCACCTGACCGCAAAACGGATTAGACCGGCGGGCAACTCGAGACGCTGTAGCTAATCATATCGTACCGAAGCCACTGAAGCCCTCGGCCCCAGGGAACGGCTGCAGTTCGTCCGCGGTCCGATTACCGCACTAGCTCAATATGTGGACGGAGCCCGAACGTGGACTTGACGTGGATCGGGATCTCGAGTCAAAATCAGACTTGTCGAGGACCTCCATGGCTCCGATGATACGGGCCCCTCCATCTTGAGGTAACAATGGCCACCGTCCTGATTGGTCCACGAACCTCCGTCGTGGCATTTAACAGGTCCCAAGTACGGGAAAGGGACCACAAGGCCATGCTGTTCAAAGTACAGCCTGAGCAAGACCGTGAACCCCGACTGGGATGATAAGGATCGAGCACAAATCGAGAGCACCCTACAAGTAGATCCGCCCCGGTATATTCCGGCGCTTTCTCGTGCCATTGTTGCTGTGAAGGGTCCCCCATGATGCTGATATTGGATCCGTCCTCAGGCTACTGCCCGTTTCTCGTTCCTTCTAGGATAGTCGTCCCCTTGTTCGTTCCTGCGCATTTTCCCGGACATCTTTTGGCCGCTGCTCAGCCACCCATTCAAATCGTGTTCAGGGTGAAACATCGGCATATGCGGATGGACCCACTGGGGGCATATACAGCCTTCTACAGCGTGCCTTCTCCACCTTGTCATCCAGCATGGGGAACGGACGATCTTGGCCAATGACGCAGCCGGCACATTGGTGCACACACAGAGGGGCCCGATGGGGTATGTATATAAACTTTTGGCGAGCACTACACAAGCATTGAGCAAAAAGAAAACGAGACTCATACGCAGCACGATCTTCTCACCTTGTCTGGGAAGTGGACAGTATTTACGTACGGGCCTATCAAACTTCTCGGGCACCACACGTAGACGCGATCTGGACCCAATATTAGTAAATCCGTAGCGCATATGCAATTACCGCTCCCGGAAATTTCACAATACTGCGAGAGAAATGCAGAGCACGACAACCCTGCTAATCACAATAATGAGGGTCCAGACGTGGACGCCCAAACAATTTACACATCCAATTTCCGGGATTCGAGCAAGGATTCCAGTCGATAAGCCACTCTGTAAAAGTGACCCCATCAGTCTCGATTTCTGCCAGCAGGTCACCGAGCATCGCACCCCCTCACCGTCAAAGTCCTCTGCTCCGCGCTCCAAGGAAATGTAACACTGCCAACCAAGTGAGATGAGATTGCTGATGGGAAATTTCCATCGTGTTCGCACCGCCACTGCATGCCGCGCGAGATGATCCACCCCTTTATTCCAAGTTGCGTCCATCCATCCATGCAGGGAAAGCCGTCTTTCCCTCTTCCTGGAAATTTGTCGGGTGTAGTCATGATAAATGTGACCTATCACACTCACACACGCAGCCAATTGCGCTTCCTCAACGGCATTCCCGAGGGATCGAGGATCGATTTTCTGTTCATCTCATCATATCCGCTCCACACAACTGACAGTGCGGATATCTGGATAAGGAACAAAAAATACCTGCAGCCGCCAATCAGTGAACCTCGGTTGAGGTCAGTTAGCGTGGGCGAACGTTCTGATAGAATAACCACCATCAAGGAAGTAGGTTGCAAAGAGTGTGTCCGCGAATTTTGACCCAACGATACGTTCTGCGCCGTAATACATCTCTACAATGTTGAATCTGGCCCCTGAGATTCTCAAATGCTGCGGTACCAAAAGGATGGACCACCTACCTGACACGAGGACTGAAGTGTGCGACGAAGCACGCACGGCCAGTGAATACCTTTTTTTCCCTACCTTTGGCCTTCCGCTGCGTTATACGGCCCCTGACACGGTAAAGGAGCTCGCGTGGCCTAAGGCAGCCGAATTTCATGTAGGGGTACTGGTAATTTCCGATGATTCAAGCTCGTCACACGTCTGGAGTTTGCGCCCTCGAGCGTACACGCACCAAAAGGGTCGTGGCTGGAGGATCAAAAACCACAGGACTCGTCTCTGGCGGCGAGAAAGTAGCGAGTCGTTCCGTATCTTCAAAGAACGCAACCAATCTTCTCAGCGCTTCTGATTCACCTCCCCTGATGCTCGTTGTAGCAAGGGGCAAGCCAAGCTCCTAGAGGGTCGGAATTTCAAAAGCGCCCTCGAGAACCAGTGAATGAGTCTGGACTTCTGGGTCATGAGGTGTCTTTGGGGGGTGATCGGTGAAGAAACATAATGTCGTAATAGGTTACCTCCGTTTCACGGTTGAGATCGACATCGCGGTGGACAGGACGTTCTGCACGTGCGAATATCGGGATATCTATTTTTCCTGGAGAGGGTATATGTTTAGAGCCGGGAGAGGGCGATCGGGAGCCGGGAAATGCCTGACAGCCTGAGGAGGGGACGTCAGATACACAGGACCTGCTCGTTTAACTTAGTATAATGTACCGAGCGTCATGGGGAATAGACAGCGTCACTTTCCCGCCGTGTGACTTCGGCGTTGCATATGCCGCGCTCACATGAGTGACGCGCCACGCTGAATACAACGCTGGGATTACGGTCTGGAGAGGTCCGCGGACGACATGGTGCTTGTTTTTTGGGTTGAGAAAGAGGGCGCATGCTCTCCAAAAAAAGTTCATTCTGAATCGTACGAACGAATAGCCCCCTTTAAGAATGCCAAGAACTAACCTGTTCACACCGGCTTGGTGAGCAAAGACGCTTTCAGGGTCCCAGTCCGTACCTATAGTTGCCCGAAAATCGGGCGAATTGAGACAATGGTTTGAAGAAACGTACCAAATAAAGCACGTCTGGATTTAGCCTATCGAGTGCTACGTGGAAAGCGGTGAGTCGAACAGACAAAGGTGAGGATGCGAACGAGAGGTTGGAACATGTTCCAGGACGTACACCTGGCATAAGCCGTTTGATGCCAACGAGGGGTCATGGTTGTTGAAGTACCGTTTGAAACGATAAATCACAATATGTGCATGCGATAGCGTACAAAAAGGAAAGCAAACTCCAGAGTGCCAGTCCAAAGTCTATATACGTGAGTCCAAACGAGAATGCACAACAAGGTAGATCACGCCTTTGAATGTGGTACAGAAACAGCAGAGTAGAATTTCATTCTACCGGAGAATGAATGGGAAGGCGAGTGCGCAGGAAGGGACCCTTTGAGCGTGGTCGAAGTCAGAGTGGAGAAACGCTGCAAAAATTGCTCGTCGATAGGATCACGCCTCGGGTATGCGAGGGTTTGGAGATAATCGAGGGGCACCAACTGGTCTGACAAGTGAACGGGACTTATCCTTGGACTGGGGGTCGCTGGCATTGATGACGCTGAAGAAGGGGGGGAGGGACAGATGGATGTCGTGGGCCCGGCGAGGCCCTCTCGGTAGCGTGGATGATCTCGTTCAGCGATCAAATTAGGTTCCGAGTGCGTAGTTTGATGGACGCCATTTGAGGAGCTATAATGAGCGTTCTCGACCGATGACGGCAGAGAGAAGGTAGTTTTCCGCGCGCCCGGAGGTTCTGGCAGCTCCAGTTGAGAAACGCTGGTCGAGGTGGGGAATTGAGTGTAGACGGGTGTAGGGACTTGGGACTGGTAGAAGGAAGGCTGAACGGGAAGAGGGTCCGAGGATGAGATGACGGCTTCCATGGGTGCTTGTGAGATGCGTTTTGCGACAACAGATCTTGGGAGATCATCCTCTCTGCGGGATTTTCCATCTCTACGTGCGCTACGGAACCATCCGTCTGGAACGGGGACATCACCGATCCCTTTGATGTTATCGACCGTGTTGAGCCGATCGAGCTTTTGTTGGCTAAAGTATGCCGCTGTCAAGCGAGATGATAATTGCGCCACTGCGGAGATTGCCATGAAACACGTACTGAGGTGCCACTTTCTGAATATGCCTCGGGGGCGATCATCGGGCAGAGAAACGCGCACACTATAAGTTTGCTTTATTAAGCGTTCAGATTCGCTTGTTGCGCGGGATCGAGGTGAGGGGTACATGCTGTATGGGTGACAAGTTGATGTAAGCGTGGCAGGAGAAGAGGGAAAAAAAGGGTTATATGACTGACCTAATCATTTGCGCCCAAGGGGTAGAGGCGTTGGCAGGGTCATCGCTCACGTCGCACTCCTTCTGGTGGTAGAAGAGAAAGTCCTGGAGAGAGATCAATAGGAGGGAGGGGAGGGGTGGGTGGGACATACGTCACGAACACGACTTGGGCCCCAGCCCATGCCATCCGTCCTGTGTCAGGGGAGATGAACGACGTGCATGGAGAGAGAGAGAGGGGACGGACCATCGCTCCATGCCGAGGCCGGTTGCCTCTGAGTTGGCGCTGCGTTCCTCCCAGACGTATACGTTGCCGGGGACGATGGCGCGACGCTCTTCTGCATCGAGGCGGCGGGTTATGAGCGGGATGGCGTTGCGGGCGACGGCGTAGAAGACGTGGAGGGCGTCTCTGGTTGAGCGGATGCGCACGTTCTGGAGGGAGGGGTGCTGCATTGGTGGGGGATGGAATGAGAAGGGGTCCGTGACAGGGCAGGCTATATATTGCTCGGAAGCTCAAGGGAAGCTGGAAAAAGGCGGGGTCGAAAGGAGGTGGCCAAAGTTGGTAATCAATTTAGGTTTGAGTTGAGTTATTAGCACGCTGGTTTGAGAAAAAACGTCAACGTTTAGATTGGTGGGCGAATGATCGGGGCGCAAACTTATTTTTCTTTTATTTTTCTTTTATTTTTCTACCTTTTTCGAGGGCCACGGCGAAGACCATCAAACCTTATGGATCCCATTCAAATGTCCAACGTCAATTTCTCCCCTATTCAATCCATCTCCTTGGCGCTCCCCATGCTCGGCTTTCCCGCTTCTCCTCATATGCCTCCAGTGAGAACATGCCCCATGCGTGGAAACTGACATGCGGTTCAAACGCCACTCGCCATTTATCGCGTGCGTTTCAACGGCCTCCACTTTCGACGAACAACCCGCCACCTACACTCTCAAGGCCCGGAAATAAAGAAAGAAAGAAAAAGAAAAAAAAAAAAACATCGACAGATCTAATCTCCACCTGGCAAAGTGTGCTTTTGGGTTATTTTCATACCTCGGACTATCCCGCTTGTCCTCGCTGGTTGTCATACGTGGACACCTGTAACCGGCCTGATACCCCTGCGGGCTTCCGCTTCCTGTGATGAACTGTCTTCCATACGAGTTTGTATCGCCATCCTTTTGGCTGTGTTCCCCCCTCCCCCCCTGAAGCTGTGGCCCCTGACACAGGCATCACTGAATCCAAACTACGACGTGTGGTCGGAACAAGATACCTCGAGGCTCCCCCTCCCTTGGACACGTCCCAACCTCAACCGCGAAGGTTTCACTCTCCAGCCATTTCAATGTCCGAGACTCCGTGGCGTGCCAACTCATGCTGGCCAATGACGCGGACGCCGGACGTGTTTCCTAGACGTCTCTCTGCCGCGTTCCGCCGTACCAACCGCCAGCTCATGTCGAATCATTCACTCGAACTACCCTGACATTACGAATGGGCCACCTCCGAGTCCATCGCGTTCCCACCACATCATGGTCGCTTGGGCGCAATAAGGGTCAATGATCTCCCTGCCATCATTCAAGCACGTCACACGCCCAAACCACCATGGCGTATAACTCGCCGTATACACTCTTAGCATATCAGCTGCCAGCGGGTCACCTGAAATCCAGGGTACTGAACGGGGATTACTCGTCCTGTGAAGCCTTCATATGACTGTGGCAAACAACGCCCAGCTCCCCAATCCGCTCGGAGCCATGTACTTGCCACTTTACCCAGTGGAAGCAGTGGTTGGAACATTGACGCGCACACGCAAGTCTGCTTTTGGGGTCGTGAATTTCTCCAAGGGTGGGCCATGTCAGGATTGCCCCTCCCTATATGATTCATCGCCTCGAGAGCATCGTTGGCGCCAGGTCAATAACCTGGAGTCGTTTGATGACAATCTAGGAGCTAAATCCAAATCACCTGTGCTTCCTGTGACAGCGTCTTTCAGACTTGGAGAACGTTTTTGCCTCAAGCTCAAAGAGCACCATGCTCCTTGATGTTGATGCCCCATCACTGCGGACGTAGGTTGAATTCGCCACCAGCCCGTGCGCGCACCGTTAATGTTCGCTATGGAATGACTAGGTGCGTGCAGAAACATACGACATGGAAACCCTCGACGTGTTCTTCATAAGCCACAGCTTGAACCGAGTCAGCCATCTTGATGTGACAAAAAGCGGGGGACGCAAGCAGCTTGCGCACACATTATCCTGGCGTAATGCAACGAGGGGGAACGCATGTACAATATAAATATAATGGAACCTGTGCAATGTCTGGTGGATGTGAGACTGGTCAGTGATCCAGCTGCAAGTACGAAATGGCCGTGCAGCTGTCGAGCCAGATAGTCGGTCGTATCGTCTCACACGACCAAATGGTCTAGTGAAAAATGGAGTTATATTGTCAACCCTAAAGGTGAATGGATCTCACCTCGCAGTGGAAGTACAATCGGAACCAAGTCTGGAACTTCGGCATAGTGCATCTCGTCGCGGAACATGTATCGTACCCGTAATGATTTAGGAGTGTTTGGAGCCGAATCATAAATCCCCTGTATGCCCGACTGCAAGCAAGCATCAAGTATCATATGAATATTCCAGTTTACCTCCAAAAACTAACCTTGGCTACTTTGTTCGACACATATAACTGACTATTATGCACGAGTGCTTGAAGAGGTATCGTCACGTCTACATCAAGACCCACTGTTTCACTGTCCAGAGATGTCGGTCCATAGGTGGCCTCCAAGATGACCAGACCTAACGGGGGTAAGCAAGATAGGGAACGTCGCAGGCTGCCGTGAGTGTTACCTCCTATCGCTCTTTCAGCATCCATATGCCTCCTCGCAGGCTCTCGCAAAAGGAGAATGGTATTCTCAGCCTCCCTCATTACCGCCGACCTCTCCTCTTTTAGCGCTCTTCGGGCGGTATCAAAGTACCTGGATCCCCATTCAGTAAGACCCCAGAAATTCAGGGAAGTGTCAACGTACTTGGCACGCTGTGCACGACGGCGAGGTTTGAGTATAAATCGATATCCAACAGCCAATGCCGTGGAAGGTATTATGATAGAGTAAAAAGCCAGTGTGTACTTGCTCTCAGGAGAGAGAATGATCGGCAACGTCCACTTCTGCCGGAGATATGATAGTCTGACGGCATGTTGAGTGAATGTACATTGATGGAGCAATAGGTGACTTACTCAAATCTCACGAACACCCCCCAGTTACCTACCCCGGCGGCCGTAGAGAAGGCACTTCTTTTTCCATTCCACGTTGCCGAGATGGAATATGCTACGCCTGGTAAACCAACTTCCGCGCCAGCTTTCAAGCGAAGGGAAAGCTCATGAAGGAAAATAGAATAATTCAATGTGAAGCATGACTGGGCGCCGTGGAGAATCAGGCCATACGACCATGATCTAACACCTGCACCGAAGCCAGTAATCGACCCAGGCCCGTTATCAAACATGGGCTCGCCTGGGTCTGGTGCCTGGGTGAACTCCTCTGGTAACGTCAGGTCAAACGGCTTTGACGAATGTACATGTAACTCTAGACGACCAGCAGGCGACCCTGGCGAGAACGTCCAAGTCGCTGACGCCTGAGTGGGGGAATGGCGGAACAGTCGGCGACCGAGAGATAAGGTCAAGAACGGAGGCAAGGTTCGCCACAGAGAGGGAACAAAACCAGTTCGCAGCACAACGGCATTGTCGTTGTCATTGTATGTCGTCGCTGCGGCGATGATGTGAGGTTTCAGGAATCCCGCTGTCAACTGCAATGGAAGCCATTCACAGTCCCCTGAGTGATGAGTCGAAGGGTGTCACGAACGTCTGAAGCCTACCTCTAGTGCAAATCGCGGGGAAAACTGGTGCTGTAGACTCCCTGTTAAAGTTCGGGTGATACTGCGTGAGCTCGGCTGAGCATTACCACTGAGAGCAACAGTGGTTTTGGATCCTAAGCGCTTCTAACGAGATGGAATGCGTTTATCAGCCCGAATAGATTGGCCTGGGTGGGGAAAATCTGACCGTAACACTCTGGCGGACTCCCAAACTGGTAACGACAATGCCACGTATGCGGTTGAGAAGATTTCTAAAATTCGGTGTGGAATCACCGCCGCTAGCGAATAGGGTGGACGCATTGACTGTACAAACAACGGAACCTCTGGGCTGAAGAAGCTGCTCAAGGATGTCATGGCGGCGATCAAATTCCCATTCATTGAGTGCCGCCTTGATCTGATTTTCCCTTCGCTGAGCATTTATATTTGGGGTTTCAGTGCCAAAAGCGTACTTCTTCGTTATCTTTTGATCGCAGCTCCGTGGGCCATTTCCATTTCAGACCTTGCGGACCTGTATGTTGAGGAAAGGGGGTAATTATAAGAAGATCGAGGGTCGGTGGACTGCAAACAGGGCTCACCCAGGCGATCATAAACCTGCCTGTTGGAGTCCAACCGAACGAATATGAGCGATGCAGAGGATAGAAGGAGGCCTGGTAGCATACCGAAGAAACGGATCTGACAAAACTATTTTACACGACGGTTAGGGGTGGAAGACATTCACAAAGAGCGGCGTCGACGAGGCTCAGAAACGTCGGTTAATCTTACCTTCATAAGCCTTCTGGACGTCAAGAAATTTGGAGGCAGCAGTGTCTTTGGTGCGTTCGTCGCGTTGCTTGTCGGGATGAAAAATGACGGACAACGTTCTATAGCGTTCCCTTATCTCGCTCTGGGAGGCGGTATTAGGCAAATTAAGCACTGCACTGAATCCGAGGTCAGCTACACGGCGGGCGGGGATGGTGTGGGACTGACTAGAGGTAGTCGGGCGTGTCTATGGAGGCCATGTCTTCAATGCACAGTAAGCTTGGCGCGTCCGAGGTCGTGGTCATGTGACGTTTTCAGCGTTTCCCACGCCTCCTTGTGCCACGTTCGTGTGTGCTCTTTCCGCTTGACTCTGACCAGCATGACTTCTCGCATACACATCGGCCGTCCAGCTCCAGCCAGCTACAACGCTGACCCGCACGGTTTCTCCACTGTCCATCCCTCCTCCGGTTACAGAGCTGCAAACCCAGACGACCCACTAGAGAGGCTAAGGGTTGTTGCAAAACAGGTCGAGGATGCCATCGAGGTCTATTCACAACCCCTCCGACCTTACCTCCCTGCAATCGGTCGCTTCTTAATTGTCGTCACATTCTATGAAGACGCCCTCAGAATCGTTACTCAATGGAGCGACCAGCTCTGGTACCTGCAAACGTGTGTTTTTCGCTTCTGTCAGCCATCACTTCCTCAGTCCCTTTCAACAGCCACAGACACTTTTACTGGGGTCTATCCCATCTTTTCCTATTCCTGAACGTCATTGTACGTGTCTTTCCCTTATCTTTCTTGCTCTCTGTGGATCAAACGTGACACATAGGTCATGCTTGCAGCGTCGTCATCCGTTATATTTAAGCGTTTCACGGAATATGCTGTCATTGGTCTTTTCCTTGTTGTCATCTCGCAAGGCTTTGGCTATGGCCTCATCTTTGACTTGAACTTTTTCCTTCGAAACCTCAGTGTGATTGGTGGTCTCGTCATGGTCTTCAGTGAAAAACTCATATCAAAAAGGAAAAACTTTGCTGGTCTACCCTCAATAAGCGAGACAGACCGCAAAAAATAGTCTGTAACGTTCTTGAACCCCTTTCGGTCCCTCTGATCTTCCGTCTCTAGTTTCCTCCTCGCCGGACGCGTCTTGCTGATATTCCTATTTTTCGGATTCATTTTGCAGGGCAAGTGGAGCATAGGTCGAGTATTCGTCTCACTGTTCGGTCTTGCTGCATGCATCATGGTCGCTGTCGGCTTCAAAGCCAAGTGGTCCGCTACCTTCTTGGTCATCGTCTTGAGTGTCTTCAACGTCTTCGCCAACAATTGGTGGAGTGTGCACAATGCACATCCTCAGCGTGACTTCCTCAAGTAAGTATCTATTCGGCCTTGAGTTCGTGTCATTCACGTGGATCCTCCAGGTATGATTTCTTCCAGACACTCTGTAGGCTTCTTGCATGATATCGGGGTGTCGCTTGCTTATTGTTATCCACAGCGATCGTCGGTGGTCTTATCCTTCTTGTGAACATCGGACCAGGTAAAACTTTTGGAACATCATTCTCTCGCCATTGATTTTTTTTTTTTCAGGTGGTCTCTCCGTGGACGAGAAGAAGAAGACGTACTGAGGGTCCATGTGCTGGTACGCGGTGTATACTGGGTGATTCTGCGGACGACGCGCGGCAGGGTCGTAAAACGCATTGATCTGTACAACTAACCCTGAGTACATACGTCGAATATCCACATGATCTCGCAGGCAGGTATACCCGACCCTTGGGTTTGTAAGATTCTTACTGATCACGTGGTGATTCTCTTTCGGTTACGACTCTTGAACGAAACCTCTTTGCCAATGAGCAACGTCAAGGTTTACACCGTCAACGGCGCCGTCGCGGGATCTTCTTCCTCGATACCTGATTGGCTCACAAAGACTAGGTCAACAAAAGCAAAAGGAAAACGGGCTTTCCGGGAACATGTCGAGGGTCAGCTAGAACTCATCCAGGGATTCGAGTTTCCAGAGGCGAGCAATAAAATCAAAACCACGCGGGATGGACACCATGCGATCGCAACGGGGACCTACAAACCCCAAATGCGAGTCTGGGATTTAGACGAGCTCACCCTCAAATTCGAGCGGCATGGCGATGCTGAGAACGTCGACTTCATTGTAAGTGAGTCTTCCCAACTTTTTTTTTTGTTGTCGCTGTCGAAACTCGGAATGAGGACATGACATACTCAGTTCGCAAAATGACAGATACTGTCAGACGACTGGACGAAGACGATACACCTCCAAAACGACCGGACGATCGAGCTGCACACGCAGAGCGGCTTTCATTATCGGACGCGTATCCCCCGTTTCGGTCGTTCCATCGCCTACCATTACCCATCCTGCGATGCTCTCATTTCTGCCTCCGGAAACGAGGTATACCGTCTCAATCTCGAGCAGGGACGGTTCATGAGTCCGCTCGTGCTCGACGCTCGAGGGGACGATCCAATTCTAGGGGTCAACTGCATAAACATTAACCCAGCACACCAATTATTGGCATTTGGGACCGACGGACGTGCGAGCGTGCAATTCTGGGACTGTCGTTCGCGATCCGTCGTCGGTGTTCTCGATCTACCCAAGGGACGTATCGCTCGTAGTACGGGACGGGCCAAGGTGACGCTTCCGGGCGTCGAAGATGAATCGTCCTCGGATTCGTTGGCGGTGACGGCTATTGCAGCGAGGTCGGATGGACTCTCGTATGCGATTGGTACGTCTACGGGGCATACGCTCCTGTATGATATACGTTCACCGCGGCCATTCGCGCTCAAAGACCAAGGATACGGTTTACCACTGAGAAGCGTCGCTTGGCTCGAAGGTGGCAGCCGCATGGCGGGCGACGGGATGGTCCTCAGTGCAGATAAAAAAGTCGTTAAAATTTGGGAACGGAATACAGTACGGAGGGTGTTCTCGAACGCTGTGGTCTGCTCATGCGCCTTTCTAGCCTTCGTCGAATTTCGTGTCCATCATTCCGGCCACCGACCTCAATGACATTCATCACATACCGGGGAGCGGTTTGTTCCTCACTGCCAACGAAGGAATCAAGATGGCATCGTACTATGTCCCTCAGCTTGGTCCGGCACCTCGTTGGGCAAGCTTCCTTGAAAGTATCACTGAGGAAATGGAGGATCAAAGTGTGCGAAACGTCTACGAAGACTACAAATTCATCGAGAGGAATGAGTTACGGACGTACGTTCTCTGTCATCCACAATTGTGGCGTTGATCCATTGCCCTCCCACGCAGCCTCGGGCTGGATCACCTTGTCGGCACGCCTGCACTTAAACCATACATGCATGGTTACTTTGTGTCTCTCAAGCTTTATGACACCGCACGCGTCATCGCCAATCCTTTCGCGTATGCAGACTATCGCGAGAAACTTGTGAAAGAACGTCTCGAAAAACTGGCGGATACCCGTATACGTACGCGAAAGGATGGCGCTGCAACGTCTGTCAAGGTCAACAAGGCGCTGGCAGAGAAGATTGAACGAAACGCAGAACGGGAGCGGAGGAGAGAGGAGAAGAAAAGAGCGAGAAAAGCCACTAACGCTATGGAGGAGGATAGAGAGGACGTTTCAGACGAGGCCATGGATGTGGAAGAAGACGAGGCGGTAGGAGGAGAGCCACTCACACTTTTGAACGATCCTCGGTTCAAAGAGTTGTTTGAAGACACTGACTTCGCGGTAGACGAGACAAGCCGAGAGTACGCCCTTCTCAATCCCTCTTCCGTTGCGCAAAAGAATGTAGGCTTATCACGGGGGAAGACGGCTGTGGAAGATGAGGAGGATGAGAGTGATAAAATATCATCCGATGGCTTGGGTAGTAGCAGTGATGAAGATGACAGCGACAGTGATGACAGTTCTGATGCCGGCGGTGGGTGTAGAGGGAATGCTTTTACTTGGGTACTGATGACATCCGCTGCAGAGCTGAATAAACATGATCCTCGATCCAAACCAGGACAGATAAACGCGCGTCTTCAGCAGGTCTATTCACGGACCCGCGACGCCAATCGACACTCGTCAAGTAAAGTCCGTTTTGTGCCCCTGGTGGCTCAAACGACCGGGACAGCTGGCAAGGTGAACGATAAGGACGCTTCATTTGGACGACGCCTTGCTTCACAGCAGCTGTCAAAGTCCTCTGCCGAGTCTCCTTCGACCGTGCGGTTTAGTGCGGATGGTGGAATGGAGATTAGCTTTATTCCTTCTGGAACTGGTGACGATGGCACAAAGACGCATGCGCAAAAGGACATCCGGAAGGGTGTGGAAGTGTTTGGGGCGGGCATGGAGCGAGGTATGGAAGAGCCTAAAAGTGAATTGAGCGAAAGCGAACGGAGTGGTCGAAAGCAGCGTAGAAAAGGGGTGCGGAGTGGTAGTAGAAACGTTTTCAGACGACTGAGTTCGTAGTCCTCTTTCGTCTGCTACTCGTGTGACGATGGTAGGTAAGTCGTCGCAAAACATCCACCAGACTCGTCTGAAGAGACGTTGGTAGCGACACAATCCCAGTACGCTGCCGCTGCTCGTGTTCCACTCATAAAGTCGCAGGCTGTGAGGGTACCTCCGCCAGTCCGTCACTGACGTTCTGCCATCGCCATCTCTCAACCTCACCCATCTCTCTTCCAGGTCGAACTTCCCCCAGACATCCACCCTCTCCCTGACAGTGTCACACCCTATGTAAGTTCCTCGCAGGTCGTTCCAAACGCCAAACACATCTCCATGATTGTGCAGTTCGCCTATCCGTTCGTGCTCGAGCCACACATCCTCACCATCGAATCATCACGACGAAGCGCGCTCGCTGCCTACACCGCGCGACGCGAGGGACTTCTCCGGTCTCGCGAGGACGAAAAAGAACGGCGACGACGAGAAGCGCTCAGACGGGTCGCCCCTGGATTCGACGGCGACGGAACACCGCTCGAGCCCGAGCGCCGTGCAGGCTTCGAGAAACAACAACCTGAGCCACCGATAACCGATGGCCAGAGCAGACCTGTAGGGAGGGTGGATGTCATGGACGATTTCGTGGACGAACTCGAGAGGATGGTCGAGGCGACGACGACTCGCTAGGTTGGATTTTCGCTTTGGTGTCGCCTGTTGTATGTGCCAGTGTACTGATGCGTCCGAAACGATCTCGGCTGCGACATCCACTCTGATCTTATTCTCGACCATAGTTGCGAATCAGGTTTCCACACCGTGGGGGCAGCCAGCCCCTTGGTAATCGAAGGCAACCTTGGGAATCGGGAAGCGTGGTCGGAGTGCAGTGGACGGTATGACACAGCATGGATCCCATGCTCGCCAGGCGGAACCAGGGTCACCGTCTTTACCTTCCAGAATGGTGCACGCTGAAAACAAGTCATCTGGAAGCTGCCTTGACTGTGGTGATCAGCTTTTCTCGACGCCGAATAAGAGAGCTTCACTCTATCCCCATCATGATTCCTTTGAAAGCAGCTCTATTACTCACCGCGACCAGTCTGGAGATGAGCAATGGTTGATGATTCTCGATTTGCTCGGACTTATAGTCTTGCCCTTTGACTTTGCACAAGCAACTATCGGTTGGGACGACGCAGAAGTTCAGATATTTGCTCGAGTGCTTGGATTTAGGCAGTCTGTCAAGGCATCACAACTGATCTTGAAATATAGGTAGACCATGTCCTGTCTTTGGGATGAATGTCTTGGACTGAGGACAACAAAGTACATTTCTATGCTCTTCCCACCCACATGGTGACTATAACTGTTGACAGCCCCATTTTCTTGGAACCCCTTCTATAAGCATCCTAGGGGCCACGTTCAGCTAATCTGTCTTGAGTTGGAACTTGAGTGATCAAGTGTATTGGTCCGTCTCGAAAAACAACGGCATTTACACTGTTCTTATGCATTCCCATTCATTCTTTCGGACGTCGTTGCTCCCACAAGGGAGAGTTAACCAGGTACTTACAAGATTCTGCATGGCGATTGAATCCAAAGGCAAGGCCTGCTATGCAACATGCCTGCGTGACTTTGGAATCATCTGATCCAGCAAAGTTCACCACTTCCTTCCGTGTGGTTTGCCTGGCTATCGGTACTCGAGTCCAGACGTACATCAACTACTTGATGCAGCCCATGGATCTTCTCTTGTTGACCCTTTAGATGCGGACGACCGTCTTGGTCGCAGCGTGCCACTGCCAAGATCAATATCATGGGCTTTTTGCGAGACCTGTAGAGGTCTTTGAGTCGACGAGCGGGTTCTCGACGAGGAGAAACCCGAGCTTGATCCAGTAGATGTAGACATGGGAGAGGATGACGAGAACGAGCTTTGACCGCTCATCGATGGGAGCCAGCTCGAAGGGGATGCGCCAGAGGCGCTGGGCGATGAAAGTGACACCCGCAAGCTACGGGTCGGTTCAAAAGGGGCAGCTTTGCTGGATAACGTCGATGAACCAGCAGAACTCGTTGAGCGAGACAGTAACGATGACGTGGATTGGGAGAAGATCGTATCGGTGGAGTGTGACAGGGTCGGCGTTGCCGAGTGAGTAAAGCCTGAAGACATTGATGAAGATGAGTGTAAGCGGCCTGAAGGATGGATTAGGCCAGGAGGATGCGATGGTCCTAAAGCACTGTCAATGCTCATTCGATAGTTGGGTTGTGACCGGGGCTGGGAGCGGGGAAAGTGTGGAGGCGAAATTGGTGATTGACCGGTTCTCTGTCCAAGCAGACGCCCGATCGTACCAGGATGTGATTGACGCCGTCGCTGTGTTTCTGCCTTTGAGGGATCTTCGTATAGGCTATTCCATAGGTCGTCATTCTGGATACCATCCCGTTCCGCCACATCGATTTCCCGTTGGATCTCCGTGAGCTGGGCCTCGAGATCCAGAATCACAGAATTCTCCAGCCTTTCCTTCTTCACCGTCAATCGTTCCAACTTCTGGTTCAACATCGCACACTCTGCCTTCATGCTTTCCTTTATCTTTCTCCTTTCCTCTTCTCGTTTCTCTCGTTCCACTTTGACTGCGTCAGCTTCACTCTTGACTGTTCGTAGAACATCTTCAGCTTCCGACTGCTTTTTCTTCAGTCCTAGTAATTCTTGCTCGTCAGCTGTTGTCAATTGGTCGACCTGTTCCCGGCTTTCACTTGCACGTCGCACGGCATCTTCGAGTGCGCGGACACGTTGGCGTGCTTTACCTTCTGCCATGCCGGCTTTTTCTGACGCTCGTTTCAGTACATCGATCTCGGCGCGCAAGTTGGCTGTAGTTTTATTCGCGTCGCGTCTCGAAGACTTGAGACCCGCTTGTAGCGTAGCCTGTTCAGCGTGCAGTGCGTTTAGTTCATGCGAGAGTGTCCGTAGGCGTTCCTCCGAAGTCGGCGTCTGGGAGGTCGATGGGGCAGACAGGGAACATTCGTCGGCGTTACTTGTCGATGTAGACAGAGTCTCTGGTGCCGCGATAGCGTGGTGTCCATCACATCGCTCGTTATCCAAGGTCACGTTCTCAGTGTCTACATCGCACGGTTGAGCATATGCCACGCCGAACACACGTGTATACTCGCCTTCGGTGGTGACCTGCTTCCGCATCGTCCCTCCGCTGACCAGCGCCAGGTCGATGTCATACTGTCTTCCAGGATGTAGTCCATAGATGACGATGATGGCTTCGTCGGCGTGGTCGTCCATGCGAAGGATGACGCGTTGCCAGTTTGAGCCGTTCACGTCTACGGAGAGCCCATGGGACATCGCATCCGCGATAATTCCGCGTGAGTCTAGAACAGCATCATTGTCCGTGTTACCAGTGAGCTCTGGCTCTGGCTCGTGGTCTGTGGTACGTCGAGCATCGAAGGATGACGAAAGGATGAATGTAGCGGAAACGGATGTTATTTCTCGTACTGCAAGCGTGAGGTGAGGTGTCCACGGGCGTATGGCATGCCACTCCGGGGTGGACGTGGATGGGTCTGGAGCGACGAGAGCTGCATCAGTCATGTCAAGTAGATGGTGGAGACCAAGAACAATGGCCAGTCGGAGTTCCACTCCACATGTGGCTCTGGGCCGTATATAACCCCTCTCGTCGCCTCCAACTCGAGGATGACGACCATGGGTCGAGTACCGCTGGTCCCAACGTCGTTCCGGAACGCGGTCGCGCCAGTCTTACGCCTGCCATCGGAAGTCCTTGCCCACATATTCCTCCATTGCGCTCGTGGGGACTACTACGAAGGCTGGGACGACGTTGGGGTGCCACAGTGGGTCGACGTAACATACGTCTGCAGCTGTTGGCGTTATGTCGCGCTACACTGTCCAACTCTCTGGAGCTACTTGTTTATAGCTTCCCCCCGTTGGACCGATGCGCTGCTCATCCGGTCCAAGCAGGTACCCTTGTGGATGCGCATCTCCACTCCCGGCAAAAGGTTGATCTCATTCGATTTTCTTTCACAAGTGGTTCCTCATGCAGAGCGACTCCGAGAATGCCAGCTCACCACCGAATGCGAGGACCTCAGATTAGTGTTGTCAATGCTGCCCTTACAGTCTGCACCTCTCCTACGTTCCCTGGCGATCACTTTAAGGCATCCGTATTGCCGGAATCTCATGGCCTTGGAAGCAGAAGTCGAGTTTGACTTGGACGAGGATACCGAGCTTGACACCCTGGGCACCATCCCCAGCCATTTCATGTCGTGGTATTCGCCCACACTGACAGTCCTTCGGCTGAAAAATCTGCACTTCGGTAATCAACCAACCATAGCAGAGCTCATGGTGATACTCGCCTGCATGCCAGACCTTGAACGGCTTTACCTCGACCATGCGATTCGCAGCGGTCGCTGTGACCAAGTCCTGGAAGCTGAGAAGGTATATTTACCCCGGCTCGCTCATCTCTTGGTCGTAGCACCATTCTCCAGAGTTGTCCGGTTTCTATCGTGCATTGATATCCCAGTGACGACGCAGGTCAGGCTGGGCTGTAGTCTCACAGCCAATTCTGACGAGAACGATGACGCGACGTTCTACTCGTTTGTTTCCCAGAGGTTCAGCAAGTCCGAGAACGAGCCAACACCCGTTCGTACATTGGTCATGAATGACATGCTGAAACACTTCATCATTAGCAAATCAGAACGTAGATGCGATTGTGGAGAGGACAACTGGTCATCACTCTTCAAGGATTGCGATTGCGATATCCCGCTCGAAGTACACATATATTGCCCACGTCGCATCAGGCATGGGAACGATTTGCTCGTTGGCATCTGTCGTAGCGTGCCACTGGCACGTCTGGAAACTCTTGTCACGAGTAATCGCTTCCCGTTGGCCCCGTGGACCGATATCCTCTGGCGTCTCCCAGAGCTACGGTGCATCGAATTCACGGGTGGACACTTGTCGGACATTGCTACTCTGCTTTCACCCTCGCTTCGCCTTCTCCTGAAGAACCCTGATGGGCCAACGGATCAGTGTACTACCCAGCCATTCGCGCCATTGCTAAAGGAACTATGTCTCATCGGAGTTTTTACTCCTCTGAGCATCCGATGTGGAGGCGATCCGAGCACGCATGGAAGCCATGCGTTACTTTTCCGTGACGCGCTCGCGCGCCGCAGAGCGGCGGGTCATGCACTGGAACGACTTTTCATCGAAGGACACTTGACATTTAGCCAGAATGAGGTGACGCTCTTGAGAGAAGTGGTTCCACAAGTCGAGGTGGATAGCCATAGGAGGCTGCTTGATACCGAATATTGCAAAGATTGTAAAGATGTTGGATGTTGACTGGCTTGGAAGTGTTTGGAAGATGTTCTTGGCTGCGAGGGAGAAAGGCACTGGGATCTGAATGTTGGTTGATTCTGTCCAACTGTAATGTCTTGCCTACGTCTGTTGTCACAAATCTAGGCGGCCGTGGTACATCCACTAAGCCACCAGCCCTAAGTGCTCGGTCGCGCCAGGAATCTGAGCATCGGCATCACGACGGATAGCCACAAGTATATGGTCCCAGACACGACACATGTCATCTCTTCGAGAAGCCTGCAATATTATACAAACTAAGCCGAACCTGGGAATGGAACGCTATATTACCAGAGGAACATCCATAATCCATCTCGTAAACATGTCCTGCGAGAACACAATTTAGTGAGGACGTTCTCGAAGGAATGATCCCCGTGCAGACAACTTACCAAAGCAGCATCCGGCTGGTCAAACGGCACCATGTGGCTGAAACACGAGAACAATATATCAGCATGTGTTCTGCCGAGGACGCAACCGAAAAACTGACCCAGCTTCGTGGACGGTGACGAAGGTGATATTACCCGCACCAGAACCACCCCCGCTTGCACTGCGTACAGTACCAGCAACTTTGCCTGATTGTAGCGTTATCCATTGCTCCGTTGGCGCGCTCGTAAACTCGTCGAGGAAATCGGTTTGAAGAATTTCGAGCCATCGTTCGTTACCCTACAGGCGGTCAACAACCATCCATTTCTGTCACGTCTAGGAAGGCTTACGACGTAGTTGCACATCATATCTGCAGTGCCAAACATCAGTCCACCATTCGCTACCTGCAACATCGTAGATAAAATGGGAACGACCCACTCACCGGCATTTCCAATATACAGTAGACCAGCAGCCTCACACCGTCGTTGATCGATAAGGGCAACAAGGCAGGAGTGTTGTGCATCGAACCACCCTGAAGCGTGAACGCCTGGTTGATAGCCATGTTACAAGATTCAAATTTCCGCTGAGGATTCGCCCCTAGCGCAGCTTTGACATCGGGTCGATTCAGGCAGGTTTCAACCCAGCCCATTTCTTGATAGCAGAGGGGGCCATCCGTCGTGGGGTCACATGGACGGCGTGCATCATACGGGTTCAAGCCAGATTCTAGAAAGGATATGAGGTTCAAAGTGAGAAACACGGGACCTTCGATCGGGCTCACGCTGAATAGGACCATACAGCTGGCTATTGCAGTACAAAGCCGCAGGAACACAGACCAAGCGAGAGTTGTAGTCATAGCAAGCTTTCGCGAGTCTCTGACACGTCGGTACCTTGAGTCTGAGTCCCCGACACTGTGGTCCCTCGGGGTCATCGTAGATAGGATATGGCCCCTCACAGAAGTAATCAAGTATCGAAGCCATGGTCATCCCATTACCAAGCATGATGGATACGAGGTTGATTCTAATGAGTGCGTTGCTGGCACCAGGCGACATTGTCAAAGGGACCTTCTCATTCTCGTTGTAAATCACGCTCGCGATGTTGGGCGCGTACGTGCCACCGTAACTCTCGGCTGCGAGATGGAAGGGAAGGGTCGCATACTCGGAGAAACGGGAGAGGAAGAGTTCCAGGAACACATATACATCTTTGCCAGCGATAGGGCTGGTATGTAGGAGTATCCTACATCGACGGGTTGGTCGAGGAAAATAATGTTAGCATTCGTGTTCCAGCTGTAGGGGTTCGGAACCGTGCTGGTGCCATTACTGACAA
>JBBPQW010000030.1:0-75148 GCA_038092695.1 Boletus rubropictus | reverse complement strand
TGATGTGCCACAGCGACATGTCTGGCGTGTGCTAAACCTGGACACAAAGTGGGGCGAAGAATGTCAGGAGACGTTGGCCCTCGTCATGTTTTACGGTATAAATGGTTCGCGATACGAAGATTCTCGTGTCGTCGACATGATCAACGATACCTCACCTCCCAAAGCAAATGCGATGGACAAGTTCCTTCGTTTCCTCCGGGGTGTGGATGAAAATTATACTCTGGATATGTTCAGTGGGCAGCTTGCGGCAAGGCCGACGCAGGACTGATACTTTGGCGGGGCCGGGGAAAAATCAGTGTAGCATTTACTCGTGTTGTATCTGACTACGTGCACTATTATACAGTCGCCATTTCACCGTTGCTGTTCAAGTGCCTTGAGTATACATCTATCATATGTATGCTAGCCAAAGTAACCCGTAATCCGTGGTCAGTACACAGCAGGGAGTAGTCTTGCATCTGCCTCACGATCCCCGCGAATTTCGACCTTGATGCCGACGCCCGCTGGCACACAGCCTTCTCCAAATGCGCGCTCCAAAGCAATCTTGGCTTGGAACCCAGAGCAATGCATTGGCAAAACATAAGCTGGTGCGGGGCGCAGTTCATTCGCTAAAAAGTTGACTGTTTGAGGGATACGAGGGACGAGCTCAGGACCTGCGAGATGGAGTCCACCAATCACCTAGACTGTTCCCTGAGTGAGGTGAGGAAGAGAAAAAACATGGCTCACCATATAGACAGGTCTGACGAACTTTCGCACTGCGTCCTTGACCACATTCACGATGCCCGCATGCGAACACCTAGATCACCAAAAGGCCGCGAGTCAACCCGAGCCGTCGCCTGGAATAGGACAAGGAATGCACGGACGCGCTGAATATGACTAGACCTTTGCCGGTGACGTCGACGGCAGCGTAGCGCTCATCCATGAGATGCTGAAGGGCCGACCGTAAACGTCAACCGCACACGAAAGGTCTCGCTAGCAAAGATGGAAACAAACCGGTTCGGACGTCCATCCATGCTCCTCTAGGAACCGCATACCACCGAGCAAACCGCCCTCGTACGACGTGACTCTCGGGATTTCACCACTGACGTAGATGGTCCCCGCTGCGACCGTGTGTCCGTGGTTGGATGTCCTCACCGTCCCTCCAGCGTTCTCAATCTGTTCAAACGTTGGGTCATCAGGTAGACGACCAATGACGGTCTCGAACGTGGGCGGCACGGCGATACCGCGGGCTTCAGGACGATCGGGATGCAAGTCCACGACACATTCACGTGCGCTGGAGCTGCGCATGCCAAGGAAGGCGAGCATCCCACCTGAGTGGTCGCTATGCCAGTGGGAAAGAATGACGGTCTCCACATCGTCTACCCGTGCCTGCATTGCGGTAGCATTACGGACGATGGACTTGGAGTCGGGACCGGTATCGAAGAGGACGAGGTGTTTGTTCTGGCCGTTGACTTGCGTTTCCTGTCGCTGAAAATTAATGTTAATTGCGCCTGTTCCAAGCCACGTACGATCAGAGCGGAGAACCCGTGAGCCCCTGTCAGTAGAGGCCGTCAACGGTCCAATCTCTAACCCAACGCAGCGAGATCGTACTTGCCACAGCAAAAGTTTTCAAAATCGAGAATTGGGACGCCCGTTCGCGGGTCTACTGCAGGCTTCTGATCGACGAGATGCTGGCGCATCTCATGGGTGAAACCTGGGGGGAGTTTGGTCATCCTGAAAGTGATGACGATTATGCATGTTAGATGGATGTTATGCATTCCCTCACCATTCGATGCAGTTGTCCACGAGGAAAGTGACTCTAAAGCTGTCAACTGCGACGAGACCTGTGGTCGCATCAGACATGGCAGAGAGAACACCCGGTAAGTTCTCAGTCTCGGAAACGGCCACGATCACGCGCGCGCGCAAGTATCGAGTGCAATTAACACACGCGGGGTACAGTAAATCGAACACATAACAAACCGTTCCCGTTAGTTGGTGAAATCCCTGGACACTTGTAACCCTTTTGCCACTCCACCATATCCAATGGAGTTCGCTTCGGCCACTCTTCGCTCGCGGAAGGCCTATACGATCGAAATGAGAAACCCGACGGTTCAACTTTTCGTCCATGAACATACCTTGCGATACTTGATACGCTCCCGCGTGACAAATGCGACGAAAAAGACGGCAATGACAGTGATCCCTCCATAGATACCAAGACCGATAGGAAGGACTTGGATGGACGTGCCTGGCATAACAAAGGTCGCAGCAGCCGTCGGGAACGCGGTGGACGATCCCTAAAACGAGTGCGTATACGTGAGTGTGCAGTGCCGGGAGACGGACACGTACAACGACGAGCGTGGTGGGCAGTTGCGACATGGTACAATTCTGAACCTCTTGGATTTGTTGACCGACCGGGGTCAGGGTGACGACGCAGGTCTCGACCATGGTGCCATTGGCACTGCGAGATGCGTCAATCGTGCCATGGTGTGCGGGGTGCAGACTCACGTTTGGATGGTGCTGGTGGTTATAAAAGAGGTGGGCGAAGCAAGGGCCGTAGATACGGTGACCGAGGCAACGTCAGGCGAAGGGAGAGCAGCGACATAGGCCAGAAGGAGACAAAGAATGGCGGCGATGCGCGAATACATTGCGACGTCGAAAAGAAAGAAGAGCCAGCTCTTTGTAGGAGGGAAGGAGACCTCTGGGGCGACGAGGACGAGCGCAGCGACAATAGAATATCATATAATGCTCATTATCGGCATGGCGACACAACAGACAACATAGCGTTCACCGCATCCCACCCTCCACTGCCTTGTACGCCTTTCCTCCCCGATATCGCCTCTTCTCCTGCTGCAACCCCATCAGAGCGCCAATCAGCTTTGCAATCAGCTGCGCCGCCCACTCCTCAAAGGCGAGTGACACAACAACGTTCACCACTACAAATCCCACAAGCGTTACCCGTGCCGGGAAAGGGATTGGCATCAGCTCAAGAATCACCTCCAGCACCTTCGGAGGGCGGAGCAGCACAAACAGATTGAACAGCGACAAGGCGGTGATGGATACCATCAACCATCCTGCTCAGCAATTTCGTTTTGATGAATACCCATTCACTATAAATATCAAATTTACCCACCATTTGTCCACATCGACTTCCGGTACGGAGGACCAATGCTGAATACCGCAGCTACCAGCACATACTGGAAACAAGACACCAGGAACAACACGGTGTTTTCGTAATTGGTCGCGTTCAGATGTTGATCCTCACGATTGGGGTCATCCATTGGTGGTCGTGCATACCTGCAATTCATAGTCGGCCCTGAAAACGTAGCTCATCCCTGCCCCAACTCACCATTCTTGACGTCGAACCCAGATAAATGTGAACAATTGCACTCCACTCGTGATGACGATCTGTCCAACCAGACTAACGAGCACTTTCTTCGACACAAGACTAGCGGTCGGTCGTTTGGGATAGACTTTCGGGAACGGAAGTGTCCGACCCACTGAAGTATCACGTCAGTACCGAGACTAAGGCTGGCTTGCATCGCGAGCACTTACTAGAAACCGCGACAGGGATGATGATGAATAGATCAATATAAAGGAACTGTCTCACGTTTATCATCCGTTCGCTTTGATGCAAGTATCACTCACCTGAAAGTCTCCGAGCGACGATGCGAATGAGTACAGCAACGTTATGGTAGTGAACTGGATGAGGGAATATAACGCCCTATAAGGCGGTCAGGCATGTCCTACAACCGTCAAGGAAGCACTCACATATACTTGAAACATGAGAAACTGGTGACCAAGGCAGCTCTGCCCTCCTTAATGACATCGATAACACAACTGATATCCGGGACACTACTCGTAAAAGGTGCTGCAACGGATGCCTCCGCCTCAGACAGCGAGATTCCGACGTCAGCAGCCTTGAGTGCTGCGCAATCGTTCGCACCATCGCCACACATTAGAACAGTGTAGCCGAGCGTTTGCAGGCGTTCCACCACTTCGTTCTTCTCGTCCGGTGACATTCTAGCGAAGACTTGCGTCTTGACTAGCATCTATGAACAGTTGGTGAAGGTACCAAGTAAAAGAGAGCAGTTCAACATACACGCTGAAGCGTCTCGACTGGGGCATAGTTGATCATCCACCTGAAAACACCACCTGTCACAACGAGCGTATAGTCTTGGTAAGCAATCTCATCCTCCGCTACGCTACGGTTTGGCGGCGCCAGTGGCCGAAGGCTGTAACCGTCTAGCTTCCATGGAGGGTCGTCCATGCATGACCATTCCAACTTCGAGAATTGGGTATTTGCATCCCCTGCATAATATGTCAGCAGGGAAAGTAGCTTGAGTAACCGGCATACCTTGAATGAATACCGGTGCAAAAACGTGGGCAGCTGGATTGATCAGACCACACTCTCTCGCCACACTAACGGCGGTGAGAGGATTATCACCCGTAATCATCCGGCATGCTAGATGCGCACTTCGAAGAATCTGAATGGCAGACGTAGTGCCCGCTTTCAACTTGTTTTCGAAGATGATCAGCCCGAGAAAACGCAAGTTAGATTCGGCTTGCTCGCTGAATATATTGATGAGCACTGATGATTGTGCTCAGGAGCGATGACCAACCGTTTCATTTTCTGAGCTTTGAGCCACGACAAACCCTCTATACTCTTACCCGCAATAGCGATGACGCGGTATCCCCGCCGGGTGTAGTACGATAACAGATCATCATAGTCTTGCGGAACTAACATTTCCAAACGTCAGAAAACCAGCAACTTCAAGTAGAGGATCAGACGAACACGAGTCCTTCTCGCAGATGTCGACCATGACTTCAGGTGCGCCCTTGACATAAATCTCCATGCTGTTGCTTTTAAGTCTTTTCACAACAACACTCATCCGCCGTAGGGCCGACACAAATTCAAATGTCCTGATGACACCCAACTCTAGGAAATGTGCGTGCTGGTGACAGTGTTGATCAGGATAATTCCGGGAGTCATAGCGAGAGACGTACTCTCCCGTTGTTTTTGAGCGCATCTTCCAGTCGGAACTGTGCACTTCCAGGCGGACGCACGACTGTCTGAACTAGCGCAGCTGGTCTTTCTAACCCACCGCGCTGCTTGATAATTCCAGTCCCAGCAATGAGTCCTTCCTCGAGCGTCCACTTTGTAAATTCGAACATCTTCACATCCAATGGATCACCAATAACGTCTGCCTCAATCATTTTGAGCGAGTGACACGTCGCAAGGGCATGCAGAAAGCTGGCGTAGTCTCGAGCGGTAGGAAGATCGTGCACGTTGTCGATGAGCTCGCCAAATCGGTGCTCTGAGCGGTCGAGGGATCGTACCCCAAGGAGGTCGAGTCCGTCTTCAGTGAGTGTGCCAGTTTTGTCAAAACAACATACGTTGATTTGTCCGCCCACATTGACCCGGGTGGGAGAGACGCAGAAGATTCCCAATTTGCGAAGTCGGCCAATCGCAAAGCTGGTGCCGATGGACAAGGTAGCTGGAAGCGCTGGAGGAACGACGATAGTGATAAGGTCCAAAGCACGGAAAATGATTGTGTCCCATTTAATCTATAGCACGCAAGTCAGAACAAGAGATAAGGTCACCGAAGGACGTCTTACTCCAAGCCTGACAAACTGAACGGCACTCGCGCAAAAGCCTAGCCCAGCGATCCCAGCGAGCACAATGATGAAACGGATCGAGTCCCGATAAAACTTGAATCCCATTGGCTTTGGAAACAACATCGACCGAACAAGGGCACCTTTGGTCGTGTTAAATCCTATCCGACGGTGTTAGCATACTCGAACTGAAAGCGAAGACACAGATCACCTGTTCGAACAACAAGTCCAAGAGCCGGTCTCCCAACGCCTCCATCAAGAGCCAGCGCACCACGAATACGGACCACTCGGGTGCCAGCATAAACAAAACTCTTAGCAAGGTCGCCCTTGATATCCTTCAGGTCCCGCCAGCGTGCAATATCCTCATCTTTCGCTGAATTCTTTGACACCGGCACGCTCTCACCAGTGAGCATGCTCTCATTTACAATGACATCCCCTGACAAAAGGAACATATCGGCTGGGAAAAGGGGAGCACGTAGTTCGGAAAGATTAATGATATCTCCTGGTACGAGCTCCGAAGAGTCGACGACAGTCCCTGAGCAATGTTATTATCATCATAGGTGATCAGGAGAGAGAAATAGAAAAACCTACACTTCCCGTCGGTGTACACGACAACTTCGCACGAAAAACGTGACATCTCGCGCATTCGTTTGATGGTCTATACTAGATTTAGTACTTTGCTCTGAACTCTAAGAGACCAAGTTCACCTTCTTGGTATCCACGAGCGTCGTAACCACGCTCAATGTGGATATCAGTGCGATGCAGAAGGCATAATAAATATAATCGTCGAGAGACCATAAGATAATGCTTGCAACTTGAAAGACGTAAAATGGATGGATAATCTTCTCTCACACATCAGTTCATTGCACAGCATGGATTACTCACACATACCTCATCTACGAGAAGTGCCCAAGTCGATTTCCCAGCGATGTCGAGCAAATTAAGGCCGAACAGCGTCAGCCGCTGTTTTCTAATATCTATTGATAAGCCATTCCGCACAGCTTGTGACCCTGTCCAGGCAGGGTCTCTCCAGTCCCTAGAATAACATAAGAGAGTGTGTGGTATATGGTACCGCAAACATACCCGACCATTATGAACAATCCCGTTCGAGTGTCTAGTGCAAACCTTGAATAGCGGTAGTCGACAACATTAAGATCTTCCAGCATTTCAAATTTATTGTCATCTTTATCACCGTTTGGTTTTGATCTCGAAGACACAGAGAGTTTTCGAGATCGTCCATTCAATACTGGTGAGGTACTAGGAAAGACACTCGATCGCTCATAGGGGTATGGGATCTGCTTGATGGGAAATAGTGCTATATCTCTGTGTGGAGACTAGGACATTTGTGACACACTGGTATTCTTGACACGAATGAATACATACCTCGATGACCACAAAGCCATTGTTAAGATCCTTGAAAGCCTTTTCACGAACTACCCACCGAAGCCATAAGCGAGGAAGCCAGTGGCCAAGGAGTGCAAGCATGCCACATGTCAGTACACTCAACGCCTGCCAAAACCGTTGACGCCAAGGAATGACTTCGTAGCCCACGAACCGCAAGATGCTATCCTCGTCTGCGATATATATGGTTTGTCTGCTGGGTGGACCCGGTGGTGGTGGACCCAGAGACTCTAGGGGGGCATCTATTTCTATACGAACTTCGTCTCCGAAAATTGGATCCGATGCAAATAACGGCAGGTGTGAAGGAGGGACGCCGGGTGATGGTGGCTCTGAGCCAAAGTCAACGTCGCTTGCAACGGGACTGGATGATCGTGAGACATAGGACCCAGTGCTATCTTCTTCGCCGGAGGAATAGCCCCAGCGCTCCTCGCCTTCGTCCTCCGAACCAAGGGCATAATCAGATCCTGCATCTGAAAGTCTGCTGGTTCTTGAGCGTCGGGAGGGTGAGACAGAGTGAGAAACAGATGCCCGACGCATCGAGGGCTCCCCTCCGCCCCTACCGAACAACTGAGCAATGTTCTCGAATACGGACGACCTGTTCATCGTCGGCGATAATGAACGCCTGAGTTGCCTCCCACTGCCAGCAACTTGTAACTCGCACTCCTCTCCGGCCCCAGTTTCTGCCCCACTCACTGCAGATGACTGTGAGAGCTGACTCTCCGAACTCATTCTGCGTTTCCCCCGCGCCCTTGCTGAAAGAGAGCCTGTCATCGTACCGTCCTCGCTCTTCCTCCCACTTCTCGACCATTCAGAGCTCCGTCTGACTGCCAAACCCTGTTCGGAATAAGACATTTTTGAGACGCTGGAGGGTATCGCCGTGTGACCTGGACCACCGAACATCGCACTATTGGGGTCGTCGGGGCCGCCATAGTGTGAATCTCGTCGTGCTTGAGAGCGTTGTGCGACCACATCACTAATGTCGATGGCGGATGCGCCTTCCGTATAGTCGTGAACCGAGCTGGGGGCTCCGGTAGGCATCGTTCTGGTCAAGAAGCTAGTTGCTTCCAAGGTCAAGCCGGGTATCCCCTTTTGGTATGCGCTCCGAGCCAGCTCGCCACGTCACTACCGCATTGCGTACAGAAAATACAATTAAAAAACAGTCCAGACTAGCCTAGATACCTCCAAGTCAAAAAGAAACAGATAAACGTGAACACTGTGCCACCCAGAAAGATATACATGTCTTGTGTGCTGGACGATTATGTTAGTAACATATATCAACATGAGTTCAAGACCTTACCTCCGTCTTTCGATCCACCCAATCACGTCACGACTGAGACCCAATGTGTTTGCGGCGTCGAGCAAACGCCTCTGCGTGCCCTTGAACACGTTGCGCTGATCGATAAGGTTGTCCAAGACTTCGCGCCCCTGGGCGAGGAATTCATCGAGTCTTGCTTCTGTGCTTTGAATGAACGAATGTTCACGAAGTGCGTGATGTTCGCGAAGGGTTGAGTTTAACAGCGGTGTTGGTATTTGGAAAGGAGACTCGGAGTGTTGTGAGGACGTCAATTCGCTAGTTGGTGCAAAGCGTCTTCGCGCATCCGACGCGGACGGTGAATGGATACCCGATGGAACACCGTGGAGGAGCTCATTGCGCTGCGAGGCGGCTCTCTAAAAATTCTGTAGTGAGAGACACGAGGCCGAGGTAGCAGCATACCTCGCTTTTTATGCTTTCAAATTGGCTCTTCAGGTCTGTATAGTCTGCGCGAAACTTTTGTACGCGCCTGGGAGGTGATAAGCTGAGTGGAACGGGAGAGATGAAACAAGTACATTTGACCCTTCTCCTGCTTTGCCTTTATGATTTCTCTCTTAATCATGGCGTCATAGTCTTCAATGGTACGCTGCATAGCGGCGAGAGAGGCTGATATCTGTCCTAACAGAGGAAGCTGCTTGAGGTTGGCTGGAGAGGGAGGTCGGAGGAACACAGACCTAGGAGAGATGCGGAATTGTCGCCATTTCTGAGACGTTCGAGGTCGGCGGTGAGCGAGTTTGTCTGTCTGGTACCAAGCGTGTAGAGTGAGTTCATCGTGGTGTGGGAAAGAAGCACTCCGGGAAGACTCCGGCCGGGTGCCGGGCAACGCCGGGTACATAGTAACGACTACTTCTGTTTCCGCCTCGCCCGCTCCGCCTTTTCCGTCCGTCGCCCCCGTTGCTTCCGTCGCTCGGCATTTCGGGCAGCCTTGGTTTCATACTTGACCTTGCCTGCCTTGGCCTTTGCCCGTTTCTCCTTCTCTCCTCCGCGCCCTGGTCCTGGCGCTGACTTGCATGTCGGTGGTCGTCCAGGAGGTCCGTGTATCAGTGTAGAGAGATCAAGGTCTTGCACCACCGTCACCGTCGCCAGCTGCTCCTCTCCCTCATATTCCTCCTCCATCGCCTCGCATTCGCTCGCCACTCCACCCCACTCGTCCCCATCTGCTTATGTACGATCAGGATAGCACAAGTAGAATCGCGATCCGTACCTGCAAGAGCCCCATACGCCTTTTCAACCTCGGCGGCATTCCGTGCGGCCCGTTCCGCAAGAGCGCGGCGATGCTACGACGCGATGAGAAGTGCGAGCGGGTGAAACAAAGGATGGTACCTCTCGTCGCATCTCGAGTCTTTCCTGCTTCTCTCTGAGCTGTGCCTTTTTCTTTGCCTGCTCGCGTCGTGCGACCTTGCGCTTGTGGAACCCCGTCAAGAAGGATCTGTCGCGGGTCGGTCGCGTGCACAATGGAAAGAAGAACACAAACCTCCGTTCCTCCTCGTCGAACATGATCTCCTTTATCTGGCCATGCTTTGCGCGTTTTTTTGCGGCAATGACAGAGTGGGACTGGGTCAGGACGGCGATATTGTTGGCCATGCTCAGTCTTGGCTCAGGCACTTGTCAGACATATAGCCGGACGGGGTCGGGGTTATCCGAAGATTACGTAACGGACGGGATCGACTACTTGGGAATGTCTTCGATGTCGGACTTATTATAAGGCGCGGTCTCAGGCGAGACATATTCCGTTCCTTTTGACCTCCTCGTCGCCCATCACGTCCTCTGTGACTCGATAATGCCCGTCCTCACAATGCCCGACCCAAACCCCTCCCTTGTTGATGACCCATCTAACCTACCTTCCTCTCGCCACTCTCCTAACCCTTACCCGCGCCATTCGCCCCTCCGCCCCCACCAATATCTGGACGCTGTTTACACACACGCTCATTTTGATAACAGCGGTATCCCTTATTATGACAGGCTCTACTTTCCTTCCTTACCACCCCACCCGACCGCCCTTCCCCCTTCATCAGCCACGTTCGGCCATTTCGCACTCCCTCAGGCCTCCGCCAACTGGCAGCCCCATATCCCACTTCTTCACCACAACCCCTACCCTCCCCCGCACTCCCCTCAGCTTGCTCACAAAGTTTGGATTCTCGACTGTAGGTCCTGTGGCACTTTTCTAACAAATCGTGGCATGAAAGCAAGTCTTCTCCCCGCATCATTCAACGAGTTCTGCCCCCCTTCCGGAAACTAAATTGAACTTTCAGGCTGTACTATTACTCAGACCCAACGTCTCTCTTTTTTCTACCGATGCCCTCCCTGTAAACTGTTCTGCGTACTCCACGAACCCAGATGCGCTTCGTCCACCCCCTTGTCGTCCTTCTACCGCTCCATCTGCCCCACGTACCTGCGAATGCCTCACTCAGACGCTCTGTTGCCATGCCTGCGGTACCGCTGTCGGCTACATGATCGTGATTCCCGTGAGATCTGATCGACCGAGTTGTTTAAACTCCATGGATATACTTTGACCCTGACTCAACTAGTGTTCCAGGTGTACGTCTTCAATTTCCGCGACGAACCGTGCGACTAACGGCCACCGGTTTGTTTTCCACTCGAACGAAATCATTGCCTCGGAGCGACACCATATTCCCGATGAACCCGGTGTCCTCCCCATCGAGTATCCCACACCATCCCCTCCACCTTCATCTCCGCCCCCGCTTACACCTGCGTACCCTCCTATTTTTCACTCTGCCGACATGGCGACATATCGGCGACCCGGTAGCTCGGTACTTCAGCCACTCCAAACGCCGCCCCTGCCACCGGGTTCTGATGATCTGCCCTCTCTGCAAATGGAACTACCAGACTCGACCTCCTCTTCTCCCCAATCTTCACCCGGCCTACTCGCTTCTGTCCTTCCGACTTCGCCTCGGCGATCACCCGGGCCCCCCTTGCAGAGTTCGTTTCCGCATAGCCCCATCCGTCAGACGTTGTCAGGAACCAGAGGGACAACCCCTCGCAAGCTCAAAGCAGGGGACGTGCTCTATTGGCACCACCTTACAAAGCACGGCGAAATTCCTGGGGTCGCAGAAGATTCACGAGCGAGGATACCGAGTTAGATCGGTTCTGGTGAGAATATTCTGGATCTGCGGCAGCTCTTTTCACAGATAAGCGATGGGACGAACTAGAGATGATATATATGATAGATTCACGACATCCACGCAGCCGACCACATATTTTTTTTAGCGAGGGTCAGTTCTTGATATCTATTTCGACCAAATGTTTTAACCCCACTGTACACTGTATGATTCTCATTGAATACATCGATACCCTCATTCTGTTACTATAGTTCACACTCGCTGGGTCACTGGCAATGTTCTCTCACGGGAAACTCGATTTGTAGGCTGTACATGAGATAAATGCCATGGTCCCGCTGTCACTACCAATATCAAACGAAAAGAAGGAACCCCGGACAATTCCCTCTCGTCCTTCCAACGTTTGTCGACATGGGTGACAATCAAGTCGTTCTCCCCAGTGCCGGGTCCGCATCGCCCATGCGGGGGTTGTGTGGCCGTGTCGCTCTCAGCAGTGCGGAGTGGCATCTGGCGTTTTATTATAACTTGCGAAGAAAAATAATCTGTGTATTAGAATATAATGCTAGAGTGGTGGTCGTGATATAGAAAGAGGAGGAACCACGTCATCGGCCTCTGTCCCAGTCAGACACTACGTCGGGAACAAGTGGGTCGAGGGGTGCGAACACACAGACACGACCGTCGTCGCGTTTTACGACCGGGCGTATGGTACGATGCAACGTTCCCCGAGATTCTATGCATAGAATCACCCAACTCAATTACTCTCCAATTTTTTGTCAGCCATGGCCAACCTCCTTCGAACGTATTCGCGCCGATGACGCCGAGCGCTACCAAGCCAGGCCCCTGTGCTTGTCTAGTCGTCACCCGAGTCGCATCACGACTGATATCAAATCTACACAGGATCGCTCGAGCTGGCAATGGCTTGCAGCGTATAATCGCCAAGAAACACCGTCTTGCCATAGACGCACGGGGCACGAATACCATCTCGATCCAATACATCTACCAGCTCCTGATCGACCATATTGCAAAGGGGAAATCTTGCCGGGAAATCAGTCGCTTTGGTCGACTGTCTCGCAGTACTTTTGTCGCCGAGTATCTTTGCACAAGTGTGGGCGGAACATTTGAACATGTCGTTTCGAATTTGAGAGCTGCTGCATCGGGATGGGTTGAACAAGGCTAGGACGATGAGCGCTCATTTATCTTTCAAAGGTTATGAACACCCCCGAGTCGAGACTGCCGACAAAAAAATTCTAGTATAACACCAATCTGAATATCTTTACGAACCAGAGAAAACAAAATGATCCTGAATAATTAGATACGAAAAAGATATCTTCAAGTGTGATACAAGACCATGCGATGACTTGGCTCATCGCAGCTGACATGTATATGATGAAATGCATCATCATATCACTCGTACGTCGCCACGAGATCAGTGGTCGTTTTGGGTGAGGCAATCCTCTAACCAGTCCACGAAGCACCCAAAGGGACCAACGACAGGTCGGGCGTATATCTCATCCAAGATCCGTCGCACGACAACAGGACCGCATTGTTCCGCTCGCCCAAAGCCTGCCAAAAAGTCTCTACGATAAGCGTCCTCCGAGACGTCGAGGAGTGCGGCCACAGCACTAATTTGAGGGCTAAGGATGCTTCCGAAATAGTGCACGCGCAACAGCACCGGGAGAGCAATCAAAGTCGGGAGCTCATCTGTGAGATTGTTTATTTCATCAACAATCCCCTCCGCCGTCTGATTGTCCTCAAAGAACGGGTCATCGACGATCTCTAGCAAGGACACCAATGCTTTCAATTGGACAAAGGCT
Source organism: Boletus rubropictus (assembly GCA_038092695.1). Classification (NCBI taxonomy): domain Eukaryota; kingdom Fungi; phylum Basidiomycota; class Agaricomycetes; order Boletales; family Boletaceae; genus Boletus; species Boletus rubropictus. The sequence goes on along the minus strand of JBBPQW010000030.1, from coordinate 61,955 downwards.
TCGTCCACCGCCTCACGAGCGACTTGGGTGTGAATTGGACGAGGAAAGTGGGAGAAAATCTCGTACAGCGCCTTCCCGTCAGCTGCAGCTGTGGACGTCATTACCGGGGATGGTGGTTGCGAGGAACCACCCTTCAGCTTGAACAGTCCAATAGGAGAAGCGGCCGAAACCCCCGGTGATGAGGGATACCGTTCTCTTTCAGTAAGTATCACTTTTGCAGAACTTGAAGTCCCTGTTGGACGGTGGGATAGCGCGACAAGGGCCCGCCACACGAGGGAAATCACAAACGAAGCAAGTAGTATGTGTGCAGGGTAGGTGCTGGCGTGACGCGCAAGAACTTGGCAGTAGACAGGAACGGAGGACTGAAGCGCAATAATAGAAGGGTGAACAGGTCCCTTGACTTTGAGTGTAGTCATTTTAACAGGGGTTATTAATGCGTCAATGAGGGGGATTAACTCCTCCTTAATTCCTGTGATCATGGGGGAGATGACACGGCCAACAAGGGAAACCAGGCCTGCACGTATGGGCTTCAGTCCATCCCCACGAGTGTCCGTGTCGAGTCCTAAAGCCATATTGTCGAAGCTCGAAAGCAGCTCTCCGGCAAAGTCCGCGATGGCCAGTGCATGAAGCTGGGTTGCGTTTGGGGTCGGCAGCTGGAGAGTGTATGCTGACGGCTGAAGAAACGCAGTGGAGGATAGAAGGGGAAGAAGAAGAGTTGACAAATTACTCAAGAGAACAGATAGACGCTTGTGGAGGATACGCAAGATGGCCCGGTACAAGTGCTTATTGTCACATGCCGCTTGTAATTCGCTGAGAATGCATTAAGCGAGCTGAAAACGAACAAGCTTTATTGCAACATACGAGGCAATCAATGTACCCAAAGCGAGGCCACGGCCAGTCGGAATTGGACGTCTTCCGTTGACCAGTTCGCTCGGTAGGGAAGGGCCAGATGGATGGGTGAGTGCTTTAGATACAGCCTCGTTCAGCCGTAGGTCAATCGCTCCTAGACATGATCCATCTTGAATGGGAGAAGCACAACTGGGGGCCAGGGAGGAGCGTCCAAGATTGAAAGGGACTCTAGTGAGAGGTTGAACTCTCTCTATGGTGGCAGGTGAGTCAGGGGGAGTGAAAGGGGAGAGAGGACGATTGGTAGGGCGAGGGATGGATGGGTTCTTGAGTAGGTAGATCATTCCGACGACCCACGTGGTGAACTGTGGTCGTCGAGTAGTACCGAGGGGCAAGGGAGTTATCCCATGGGCCGGGAGAAAAGACCGAGGGTGAATGAATTGCGAGGAGAAAGGGCTTAGGGGGGACGGTCCGTGTCAACAAGAGATACGAGAGGTGGTACGAAGGGAAGAACGTGGAGATACCGAGCGCTGAATAGGTTCAAAAAATGAGACCCCAAGCCATGAAAAGAATAAAAGCACGAACCTGTGAACTTGCGAGTCCAAGATCATAAGTCACTTGGAAGCTGTAGAGGTGTTTCTCGAAACTGGGCTGGGAGAGAGCAAGAGAGATCCGTGTGGATTTTTAGCTTGCACACGTACAGTCCTTAGTATCACGTGTTTTATGAAAGCGGCCACTAATAAATGCCCGCTGGTCACCATCTCTAGATACCTTCCATCAACCTCTTGATGGAGACACGCAGCTCCAGGTCGCTACAACGCAGGCGCCACAAACAGCTCTCGTCATCCCCCTCCCGTAATCGGAGTGCTGCATGCTGCTGGGGTTCTGGCCCCTGAACAAGAACCTTGAGTTCACCTGCAGGAATAACCGAGGTGAGCCAGAAAAAGATGTCCACAGAGTCCGCACACGCCTTCAAATGGAGGTTGATCGGAAGCAATCACTTTCATCCGATACTGCAACGATTGCAACAGGCGCACAATCATGTCCAACGAGGCTTCGCACCACCCTCGAACGTCTACATTCTCCATAGAATCCCATGCAACCTTGAAATCAGGGTCTGCTGGCACCTCTTTCGTAGGTTCCACAATAAACGGAGAGTCGAGCGCGATAAGGTCAGCTCGGGACGTCTATCATGCCGAATTAGGGCAGACACTCTCCCAATAACATAGTACGAACCAGGTCATCCTGGTGCGGTGGCTGCGCCACAGGCTCGAGTATTCTGCCGGTCTATTTTTTACTTGAGCTACTGGTTGAGAGACGACCAGGATGACGTACCTCAACCTCGTAAAAGGGGCCCTGCGCCGCTGCTAGGGTCAGCTCCCCCGGCGTGATAGTTTGGGCAAGCCCATTCATCGAATCCGACGTGTCACTTGCACGAGATAAGCTTCTCGTTGTGCCCTCTAGATTTGAGACAGAACTTTTCGGTCGCTGTGGGCTGGAGAGGTACCTAAGGCTTGGAACAGGTTGTGGAGCTGCATATGCCTCGTATCGCAGCTTTCTTGCGGATATTGCCCCCCGAGAAGGCGATAAGTCCAGCGACCCTTGTCTCTCCGAGGGTGTAGTTCGTGGGGACTGTGGGGAGGTGGTGTTTGGAGTTGACTGATGATTCGCCAACGCGAAGAGGAAGTCGGGCAGCTTGTATGCAGAGTCAATGATCCGTCATCACACGATATATCAACTCACAGAAGACGACGGCGCCCTCGAAATAATTTCGGCAAGAACACGTCGCTGGGTAGACATTATCAGGAATTGTTCACATCTCTGGTATCAGAGGTCAGTGTACACAACCAAGCTACGTATGTCGGACTTACTCTACGAAGATATGCGCCAGCATGTTGTGACAGTCGACGGACAGCAGCAGTAACTTCTTCAGGAACCTCGTCACACTCGACAGATAATCTCAGCATCGTGAGTAAGCATGCGTCCTGAACGGATGCTTGGTACGGGTCGTCAAGTTGGTCTCTGCACAAACTGGTTCACTCACGGGCGTAAGAACCCAGTCTCGCTGCTATACCGCGGAGCATCTCCACAGGCGATACTGAGACCTTACCACAGTATTCGCTCACGAGGGCAGCAATCACAACCATGAGTGTTGGCCCCATGCACACTTCCGGCTCTGTCAAAAATACAGCCAGCGCAGTAACACATGGTACCCTAGACAAAGCTTCTCCTTCGAGAGTGTCAGGCAAGCCTATGCTGTGTAATGATTGAAGCGCACTTTCTCGTATTACATCCAGGATCCGCTGGACGATGAGGTCGAAGACCGGAAGATCTTTTGTTGGGCCGCACTCTCTCCCTTCAACCACTGAAAAGAGATCTTTCAGACGCCTTGCATATTGGTCTATGTCATTTGCGTCTTGCAATTCGATGACTTCAAGCAGACGTGAAACGTATTCATTTTTGTCGGACAGAGAGAGCGATGGTGACAAGTTTTGCAGAGCTTGCGAATAGTACGTCTCGACGATAGTTGGATCAATAGAATGGAGAATCTTGAGTGTCTGGCACAAAATATGTCAGCACGTCTGCTGATGCGGTTTAAAGGTGGACCACCATCTTTCTGATCAACCCATCTGGAAAATCGAGGAGCTTCATGACTCCCTGAACCTCCCATTCGTCCAAGGCGGCTACGGTATTGGGATGTGTCCCAGCCCAGATACTGGGATCTAGACAGCTCAGGCAACACACAAATAAATACAAGTCATTGGGATCCGTGGAAGAGAGAAAGTGGCGGATACTAGCGACGGTAGTTGACGACGACCTGGATTCGCGGAGTTCCTCCGGACTGACGGTCGACAAAAGCATAAAAGCCTCACGAAGTACAGCTGCGCGCGTTCAGCCAATGTAATTGAAACGTACATGCTCTTACCTCGCATTGGGACTTTCGATACGTGCTTGATGATATCAACGACAACGGGAACACTCCCTGACTCAAGTCTGATGGTGCGTTAAACCCACGTCGTAAGGTAAAGTGGCTGTGCACCAACTTCATCTCACCCATACGCAGTGTCCGCATGATACCTAATACAGAGCTTGGTTGGCTAGACTCACGGTACTGGTGCTGTAATTGGTAGTTCAAAAGTTTACCAAAAGATTCCGAGTGTTTAACCTTGGCGTATGGTGAGAACAGGGAGGAAAAATTACACGATCTACATACTTTCCCTGCGACTGTGGCCATTGATCCAATCCCAGAAGGGTCAGCCCGTAGATGACGCTGTATTACGTCTTCCAAACGTGCCAGACGTTCAGCGTTTTGTTGGAAAAGGGTAAGATACGCCACTAGGGCACGTCGCCGCACAATTACGCTGAAACGAGGACCTTGAAACCCATCGGTTAATGTACGACTAATGATGCTGCTTACGACTGATGTCGAAGGAGAGTCTGCAGGCGGGTATCGACGGCAGGGATGACATCCTCGTTAGGGGCCTGTGTGAGTATATCGAGAGCGAGACAGATTCGAGCTACAGAAGTGCTTTCCAGGTCCTACGGGTTGATCAGAGATATGCCATAAGCAATGTGACAACGAGGATACTTACCTTGCGCAATGTGTTGACCAACATGAGCTGAAGTTCGTGATATGGAGGCATTAGTTCCATGCAGAAGATATAGCCTGGATGCAAGTTTACTCAAGTAGCTGTGCGTGAACGTCAACACATACCAATTCTCTTGTCCATCGGAGATTGACCAAGCTCTGCGAGATTTATAGCATGCGGAAAGGCGAATTCCAGGTCACCGGGGCCAGCAGTAGACAGAGACATGGTGCAATGAAGAATCAAGATCAAGCATTCTTTGCATTCCTTCTGCGAGAGTCTGGCTTGAAGAACGGTTGAAACATGTATGTTCGAGAGGCTCTACGCACGATGGATAAATGTGGTTGTTGGAGAGTGCGACGTACAACATCAAGCTCGTCCAGGAGAATCTGATCAGCGGCTTGAGGGGAGGCTGCGCTTTCGACTTTGCGCACGAGGGCATACTGCGTCCGACTCATCGCGCCCGACGAAACAAACGGGACGTCCATGATAGTTTACTGTGGAAAGTGCAATGGACCAGGATTGAAGGGTTGGGCCGACCACGCTTTGGTGTTGCCTCTGGTCGGGTGCTGCCGCTGATCTCCCAGTCAAGTCAAGGGCGTGGTTCGGTCAATAATGACTCATGGGCACTTGGGATGTACGAGGAAAGCAAGGATGGTCGAGCTGACCACCAAACATTCTACAACCCAGACTGCCATGTCCTCATCACCAGACCAAGCAGCAACAGCTGCGGCTCACTCGTTCAGTAAGATTCTAAATCAACACAAATCATCGAAATCAAGACGCTCTGGGGATGTGGACGAAGGACTCAAGAAGCTCAGACGGATGATTCTGGTAGAGGGCGTCCCGTCCAAGATTGTTAGTGGCCATGCAGCAATGAAAAACCCTCGTTCGTTGATCTCTCCCTCCTAGGATTCCACTCTTCGTCCTCGAATATGGAAAATTCTCCTACGGGTCGACGATATTTCAGCAGCGACTTTTTTACAATACGTCTCTCGTGGTCCATGTGAGGTACGGGAGAAAATCAGGAATGACACCTTTAGGTGAAGTTCACCATTCACTACGATGGCACCCAGCTCAACTCTGTAAAGGACCCTAGCCACAGATCGTGGCTTCAAGGAGCGGGTCCGCGAAGATATGCTTGTTCGGCTGCTGGATGCCTTCGTGTGGCGGAATCATGGTACGTTGCCAACCATCCTCACGAAACTACCAGAACCCGACATGGCCTAACTATCGGGTTACAGACCGCCAGGAGACACAACAACTTGGTTTCACATACGTCCAAGGAATGAACGTACTCGCTGCTCCATTCCTGTATACAATGCCTTCAGAACTTGAAGCATTTTTTTGCTTCGCCAGGTTCATCGAAGAATCGTGTCCACTTTATGTGCAGCCAACACTAGAGGGGGTACACAGGGGCCTCAAGGTCCGTCCGTTATCCTTATATCCTGATCCCACTCGATGGACGGTCTCCTTTCACAGCTCCTGGATCGATGTCTGAACATAGTAGACCCCGAACTCTTTAGTTATCTTCGGATGAAAAACCTCTCCGCCGAAATTTACGCTTTCCCATGTTCGTCTTTTTTCCTTGTACATATCCTGCGGTGGCGTGTCGACTGAAGACAATTTTTTCAAGCCGTCCTTACTTTATGCGCGTGCACACCTCCTCTGGACCAAGTCCTGATGCTATGGGACTTTCTTCTCGCTTTTGGTGTTCACTTAAACATACTGTGTGTTATCGCACAGTTGTTGCTAATCCGAGAAGAAGTCATGAGTTCCCCAAGGTTTGATCCTTGTGCATTGCGTGTAACACTACGCTCACTCCATTCCTTCCAGTCCTATGCGCCTTTTGCGAACATTCCCGCCGCTCGAAGCTGTTCCAGTTATCGGAATAGCGGTCACACTTGTGCGCGATCTGCCGGCGGAACTTTACGACGAACTTGTTCGACATCCATACGACATACAAAATCTCTAGGCTCAACTACTCCGCTACACCTGTTGTCCTCTTCTGTGTTCATCAAGTTGGTCGCAGGCGTTCAACCTCTTTGTGTATCCAAGTCATGTAGCATACCTAATTTCAAACTCCCGCATTCGACGTGTTGTATGTAATCTCCTATTCCACATCCTGTTGCTTACCTTTCATCTTGCTTTTGTGAGCCTACATCGTGCACCGTTACCTAGTGATGGAAAAGTTCGGTTCGGTTCGGTTCGACACGGGTCCTCACTGCGCGATCAATATTACCAAGACTTGCAGCTGGGCCATCTTGGCTTGTTGAGTCATTGTCGGCGTCATTCACATTAGTGTCATCGTCACTGGTATTATCATGGCACCGACTCCGAGGTGTGGTTCGTGTGGATTCATCTTGGCTACTGAGGTCCACCAAGGATGCCTTGCGCTTGCCAGCACGAACAACATTGGCCGGATCAGTCAAACGACAAGATGGCTGAGGCACTCGCTCAGAGTGACGTCGGCCAGCATGCCAGCGGAGGGATACAAAGTTTGATGGAAGAATCACCACTGGTAGATGTATCGGAAGCGAGAGCGGGAGGTGGAAGAGGCTTGTCGTCATCAGCATCATGGAACCACTGGATCTTGCTCGCGTCAAGCAACTCGCCATCGTGGCCAACGGCACAGCCCATGCAAGACTCTGGGTTGGGTATCTGCACATCGGATGATTTGTTAGGCATTGCGGCAATGCAACAGCACTGAACGCGGCAAAGGATTGGACTATATACTACCGAGAAGCCTGGAGCAGCATGCCCCCAGGCCAACTTGCCAACCTGAGACCTCCAAACATCACATCAAGAATTCTGTTGTGGTTGGAGAACCTGCTTCTCAGTTGCTTGTGGTGGCAGTAGCTTACTTTGAGAGGTGCGGGCAATGCGCTCTGTTGTCAATCATCAACGTGTTAACAGTATTCTAAAAATAAATGTTCGACCACAGCAAAAACAAATAAATATTTTGCTAACCACATCAAAATGGGGTTGTCTGGATTACATCACAAAAATGGCGTTCGAACGCACTCAAAAGGTTCAGGGGAGGAAGTGAACCTGAACCTGGACATCGGTTCGGTTCAGCCACGTTGCGGAACGTTGAACTGAATGTTGCGTTCGGTCCAGATAAGTTCAGTTCGAACCGAACCCATCCATCACCGGCGTTACCTAGCTAATGCCCTCAAGATGCTGGTTAATCGGCCTCCAGCATAAATCGGCTACAACATAGAAAGGACGTACCAATACATGGAGCAGACGGTACTCGAGGATGGAGCATGAAGACTCCTGCTGAATGGTTTTAGTTCAAGAAACTGCGGAGGTGGTCAGCGAAACAGCTTAGAGCAGTCACAAAAGGAGTCAGAGATCTTGGTGGAAAATGGTCTCATCGGGCGAACCCTCTGAAGTAGCAAATATTGACGAATAACATCATACAAAAAAGCATTATAGGCGAGATACTCACAAGAAAAACTATGTGGATGAAGTGAAGACAGGTCAGATATGCGGCTTACAAGTTCGGGAACAGCCGAGAAACTGTCTAGTTGGGTCACGGTGGCTGTCATGTCACGAGACTGATGGTAGTGCGTGTCGAGCGACCTCGAGCGACATTTATCAACGATGGCGGAATCACTGCGTTTCCTCGGCTCGCTGCCCGGCCACAAGGGCTGGGTGACCGCCATTGCGACCTCCTCAGAGAACCCTGACATGATCCTAACTGCCTCCCGTGGTATTTGTCTTCCTCACAACCCTCACTTTTATTTGTTTTGATGCTCCATATTGCGCACAGACAAGACCATCATCGTCTGGCAATTGACCCGTGATGAGGATACGTACGGCTATCCAAAACGTATTTTGCACGGGCACAACCACTTCGTTTCCGATATCGTCATCTCCTCCGATGGCCAGTTTGCTCTCTCTGCATCTTGGGATCATACTCTTCGCCTCTGGGACCTCAACAACGGTCAGACCACGCGCCGATTCGTCGGCCACTCTTCAGACGTCCTTTCTGTCAGCTTCAGCGCTGATAATAGGCAGATTGTCTCCGGTTCCCGTGACAGAACCATCAAGCTTTGGAATACCCTCGGGGAGTGCAAATATGATATCAAGGATGACGGTCACACCGAGTGGTGCGTGACCGCTAACATCCCGCTTCTCAGCGTCTTGACTCTGTTCACAGGGTATCTTGCGTGCGGTTTAGTCCCAACATCATGAACCCCGTCATTGTGTCTTGTGGTTGGGACAAGGTGGTCAAGGTAGCGTTACTGGGTTTCTGGACTCACGTTGTGAATCCTCATTTCCGGTGTAGGTTTGGGAACTCTCCAAGTTCAAGCTGAAGACAAACCACTACGGCCACACCGGCTACGTCAACACTATTTCCGTCTCCCCTGATGGCTCCTTAGCTGCATCGGGTGGCAAGGATGGTATCACCATGCTTTGGGATTTGAACGAGGGCAAGCACCTCTACTCCCTCGAGGCGGGTGACATCGTCAATGCTCTCGTTTTCTCCCCCAATCGTTACTGGCTGTGTGCTGCCACTGCCAGCTGTGTTAAAATTTTCGATCTTGAGAGCAAGTAGGTATCTTTCCTGCTGATCTGGGATCCTGTGCAAACCGTATTTTCTTAGATCGATCGTCGACGAGCTCAAGCCTGAATTTGTAGACGTTGGTGCTAACTCGCGAGAACCCGAGTGCGTGTCGATCGCATGGTCTGCTGATGGCCAGACATTGTTCGGGGGCTTTACCGACAACCTTGTTCGTGTCTGGACCGTTACTGCTTAAAATTCCTCACAGGAAGTTGCGCGAGGGAGGATGGACGGAGCATTCCCTATGTATCATCTTTCCTTTAGCTGGCATATGAAATCATTACGATCTCATCTCGGCGCGTCACAACGGTGCGCGAGTCAAAGTGGGATCATCCAGGTTGACGAGTCAAGCAGTTCAAAGATGGCGTGCATTACCCTCCTTCGGCCTCCATCATGTTGCGCTTCCGCTCATTGAAGTCCCAGCGGTCGAGTCCTCCGAAATCGATCTTGATAGCTCCAGAGGACAAACTAACCTGAAGTTCGCAGATGTGTGATACCCGCGCTCGCCAGCTATCTCCTCTTTGAATAGGGTGAGTCTCACGAAGCTCGTTGAGAAGACGACGCCTACGTTGCTGTACCGTACATGTCTCCACATTGGCTAACAACGCGCACGCATTGATCGATGTTTGACTTGGTGTCATATATCCGTACATTCTTCCCTCGATAGAATTCTTGCCAGCCGTGCAAGTCCACGAGCCTGTTCGGGAGACGAATGCGGCTTGCGCCATGAGGGGGTGGTGGGGAGGGGCGAACATCAATATCATTGAAAAGGCGCAAAGCTGTCAGGTTCGAGATGCCTGCTAGGAGCTCGCGCTCCTGCAGGGAAGATGGGTTTATGATGTGGAAGATCGCTGGAGGAGCGTCTTCGTGTTCGTCATCACTGTCGTCCAGCTCACTCACATTATCAGGTTGGAGAGGTCGGTTTGACGCGTTATCGTCCACATCATCGCTTCCGAGGACAAGCTCCTTCTCACTCTCCCGAAGACGGGTACAAAAGGCCACCCAGGAGGGTTCATCGGAGAAGTCTGTGCGGACGATGAGACCCAACTCTGGCACATCGGGGGTAACACTATCCAGCGGGTCAGGATCAGTGTCAGATTCCGCGCAGGATGTCGCATCTTGGGAGATATCCTGAGGATCGAACTGCTGATCAGTGTGGCTCGGGGAGACGCCGAACATAGTTACATGCCACGGTCGGTGCAGTGAGCCCGACTCTACTGCGGTCCAGAACTGTTGCGCTATCCTCAGTCTCCACCTTCTGCGACCCTCTGCGGGATAATGTTGCTTTGTTTCAGCGTAGTTTCGCTGACCCAAGCTGTGAGCATTGATTCCTTCGACGGGCATTTCTGCACTCACAACAATATACGGAACAAGAGGTGATTCGGGCGAGCACATGGTGAAGCCTTTACGACCTCCAAGTTCAGGTTGTAGCTGTATGCTAACGACTAAGCTGCTCTCGAGTCCACGTCGCACCAGCACGGAGATGAACTCAAGCTGGACACGGTCCCCGACGGAAGGATGAGTCCGCCTCAGTCATCCACTTCCCACCCCCATTTGTGTCTCCTCGCCATTCCGGCGCTCGCACCAGCACCTGACAACGTTACATCTATGAGCGGACAGAAAGCGGACGCGAACATCGTGGTTCCATCCTAGTCCCGATATAGGTGACACGAGATCAAAATCGAGTGGAGATTTATCTCCAAGTGTGCACTGCGTCCGTCTACCGGACTAGCCTATCGGTATAAGTACGTTCTCGAGGGAATTGGTCTTGGTCCCCGCTTCCTTGATCAGATCCGGCGCTCGCACAAGAAATGACACCTCCCCAGGGTACGACTGGTGTGTCTCGTCTTTTGGCAACTCGAGATCATTCTCTTATCCATGGTGTTTCTGCTCAGGAGCTCAACTCAGCCGACGTCAGTGGGTCTACACCTTTGTCCTCGTGACGACGCTTTTCTTCACTTGTGGGTTGTGCGTCCACTCCACTCCATAAATCTGAAATTTAGCGAATTTGACAGGGGGTTTTGCTTATGGTGTGAGGGTTGCACTGTATCCTTCAAGAAGCTCAATGTCAACGACAGTCTTCGCTAGCTTCTTGATGTCCTAAATGCTCACTTCCAAACCGTGTTCGGTATAACGAAGCTACAAAGCACAATGCTTCAGTTTGCATATTTTGTGAGCAAAGCGGGTGTGCAATACGTAATTTCATTTAACGAGGGTATCAGGGAGCATACTTTGTATGGGCCCCTTTCGCGGGCATCTTCGTGAGTCTTTCTTTCGATGAGCCGGGACGGTGCTGAGCCTGAACAGATGAGGCGGATAGGATACAAGGTGACTTGTTCTAAAAAACCGATTCTTGCTGCTGATTGGACGAATAGAAAGGCATTCATATTGGTTTGACTCTGTTTTCGCTTGGTGCCATATTCTATTGGCCATCTGCCAAGTTCGAGAGTTATGGTGGGTTCGTTGGAAGTACTTTTGTAATCGGTGCGCGAATAGCCCTTTCTGCACGGACGTCATTTCGAATGGGCAATTATCGTCACTTCCTAGGCTGCGGTTTGTCTACTCTCGAGGTCGCAGCAAATTCCTACATTACAGTTTTGGGTAGCCCTCGGTATGCAGCCGCTCGTCTGAATTTCAGTCAAGGCTTTCAAGGGGTGGCTTCCTTTTCCGGACCTCTGATTGCGGCACGATGGTTTTTCACGGGCGAGAATGCAACCACTCTTGGTACAGTGCAGTGGTGGGTTCCTTATGCCCAATTCGATGCGAGAAAAAGGCTGATCGGAATGTCCAGGGTTTATCTCGCTGTCGCTGGCCTTGGTGTCGTACTTAATGTATTGTTCTTGTATGCCACTTCTTATCTTTCACCATTCCCACTTGACGTTCCTCAGCTTCACCCATCTACCTGAAATGATCGAGGATACCATTGCCGAGGAGATGCAAGGGGGCTCATTCTGGAGGCAGTACCGCTGTATTTTTGGTTTTGTCGCCCAGACCGCATACGTGTAAGGCCTTGGGGAAGTTTCATTGGCAAATTTTGTATCTAACGCATCACTCAGTGGAGCGCAAGTCGCCGTAGCTGCCTTTGCCGTAAACTTCTTCGTTGACCAAGGAGTTGGTCTCAGTCAGTCTAAAGCGAGTGATTTTTTTTCGTTCTGTCAGATCACCTTTGCCGTCGGACGGTGAGGAATTCTGTCAACGAGTTGGTCTGGGAGTATGACGTTGGTCCCTAGATTCGTCAGTGTAGCGATCTTGAACTTTGTCGATCCAGCCCTGTTGCTTGCGATCTACGGGTTCTTCTGCAGCTTGTTTTCTCTCTTGGTCTCACAGCTGCCTGGGTACGGTGCCATCGGGTGCATGTTCGCCCTGTTCTTCTTCGAATCCATCTGCTATCCATGTATTTTCACCCTTGGTACCAAGAACCTTGGCAGATACACAAAGAGGGGTTCGGGTCTGATCGTCATGGTAAGTACGTCCCCGTGTAGCACTCACCTGATAGCTTACACATAGACGTTAGGGAGTTGGAGGCGGTGCTTGGTATCCGTCCGCGCAAGGTGCACTGGCCGATTTGACATACACTCGTCGGTCATATCTCGTCCCGATGTCAGGATACATTGCGATGATGCTGTACGCTATGTGAGTTAAAATATATTTACCCGGAATGTTTGTTTCTACGGTTCCTCCCAGCGGCCTCGTGATTGATCAGTCAAGGAAGAATGGCTTTACGATCAGAAACCGAGATGGACTGTCCGAGAAGCAAGCAACAATGCAAAGTATCGTTCAGCCTCTGACGCCGAATGTATCTCAAGTACCTTACGAGAGAGACGTGATTCGCGCGAGTTCCTTGGAGAAGGATGAGAACGGGGGTGCGGATGATGATGTTCAGAAGGTTTAACGACATTCCAGGCGTATGCCAATTAAATTCCGACAAATATCTACCAGACGTCAGCTACCTAGCAATAAGCAGAACATGTGGTTGGCGGTTCCGTGACTAAACTGCCGAGGTTCTTGAGCCCACTAGACGGTCTACGACCTGCGACGACTGTCACTGATTGACTCGGCGTGCGACAAGAATCACTCACCGGTCGTATGTAAGGCAGTGACAGGAAGGCACCGATGAAAGGGAATTGTCGCAGGAACGTCAGGACGACGGGAAAGAAATCACTACATCGTCAAGATGTGAGAACGCATGAGGATCATTCTTAGCAAATAGCTCTACCCAAACAGATTCAAAAATCCAAAAGTCTCTACGAACATCCCAATGATTGGGTATTTGAAAAAGACGAGCAGAACGCCACCGAGAAAGCATATTGTTCCACGTAGTTTTTGCTTGCGAGTAAAGAAGCTAAATGTTTTCTGGGGCCCAATGATGAGTGTGAGACCCGAGAGAAACAACATCTAGGAGTAGAAAAGGTAGGAGGTGAGTACGCGAGTGCCCAGACAAGTTGGTGCGAGGTCATACTGACATTTCCGAGTGCGAGCAGGGCAGCGTCGAAGAGAAGCATTATCCCCAAGAACATGAACAATGTTCCAAACGTCGTAAGTGCGACGCCGATTTCTGTGCATGGAAACGAGTCGGTTGAACAGGCAGGCGAGCGAGGGCAACAGGGCACCAACTTTGTGCATCAGAGAGCCACATCATGGATGTATCTTTGACAGTTGCCAGAGGGTGCAGGTCAGCGCTCAGATTGGTCACGTGACATTCGCTTGCACCGTTTTACTCCCGTCGATGGAGGGCAGTTTTCAAACTCATCCGCGAACGGGACTGGCGACAACAAAGAACGACGGAACCACTCCATCTAGCACTTGTGACCTGTTAGTGACGGCGAGATTGGTACCAGGACCATTAGCAACATACGTATGGTATCATCGCCCATATTACAGTAAATAACATAACAATGCATAATGGACCATGAGCAGTCTACATGCTCCAAATGCCGGTGGGGCACGGAGCATAGAGCTTGAAGTCCTATCCTTGGCAAACTACACCACCTTCCCGCTTCTGTAGTTCCCTAGCAGCAATGATTCTGTCATACGACTCCTTCAGCGGGCTTCTATACGTGAGAAAGGACATGTGGGCGCTCAAATAAGGTGGCGGTAATAGTGGATGAACTGCCTCTAGACCAACGGAGATGCTGGCAGGAGGAAAGTAGGTGGTGTATTGCGGAGTGGATGATCGTGTTGTCGGAAGGTATGCCAGCGAGGATAGAGCTTGGATGGACGATGAAGAATTGAAAGATATCGAGGAGAGCGTTCGGTTACGGTCGTGTGTTCTCCCAAAGAAATGGGAGTGGACCTGTGGTTGACTCGGGAGTGTGGCTACCGATCGTACAGAAGAAACCGAGGTTCGACGATTTGGTGCATATTGCGCACACGCCGTCTTCGAGCTGGATGGGGAGATTGACAGTTTGTCGGTCTGATCATGGCCTGGTGACGACATGGGGGATGCTTCCGAAGTGACGGTCAACGGACTGAGGGGAATCACTTTGGATGTCATAGGTACACCCTGGCCAAATGATTGTCCACGGATCAGAGGATGTGGGCGCAACGGTGCTTCCGATCTACTGGTAGTAGAGTGCATGGACGGTGGCCGCGTCGCCGATAGACGTTTGTTCGATGAGTGATATGTCCGATGAATGGGAGAGGTGTTCGCTGAGCGTATCCCCATGACGCGGGGTTCACTGAAGGGAAGCTGTGTCTGGGGAACCGGCTCTGCATGACTAGATGGTGGCGCAGCCTCTGTTTGCGAAGCTTGGAGCCCACGTGCAGCTGACACAGATATCTTCGCCGGCGCTTCCGGAGCACGCATAGTGGGCACGCGAGACAACGACTGAGGTTGCGCCTGCGGTGTATCTGGTTGAGGTATGAATTCGTCGATGGACGGGTCCGTGGTCATGAACTTGCGGAGGTCGACGGGCGTCTGACCACTATCCGATCCAATACTATTTGGTGTCACAACACCACTTTCGCTGGACACCCATTCGTCGTCGTCGTCCGCGGGAGAGCTAGCAAATGTGAAACCAGTCTTCATCTTCCCCCCATGCTGGCGTTGGGTCGGAGGTGATGCATAGCGGTGAGCCTGTACGGGTTCTCTGGAAGCCACCCGTGCTGTGCTGTTCACCCGCGGAAGGGGTGATGTGTTCCGCGAGTGCGACTGGGGAGACAAGGAGAAAGAGAAAAACGTCAGATTTGCTGAAGAAAGAAAAGACGATAAATCAAGGGAATCGTACTTCGTGTGCATAACCGGCTTTTCTTGTTCTTTCAGGTTGCTTTAGTAGTGCTGGATCTTTCTGAGTAAAATGTAGATTCAATGCAGCCTTGGAAGAACCAGACGAGGAGGAGCGAGAGTGAGTGCGGGGAAGACCAGTTGGGCCAGCACGATGAGCCTTTGGCGCCATGGATGAGAGTGGTACGAATTGGTTCTCCGCCATTTGCCACTTTATATCCGCTGCTTTGCTGATCGCACTCGACCGACCTTCGTTCGACTGCCATTTCGACGAGGCGATAGGAGCAGCGCACGACCCACGCCCACGAGGCAGTCAAGCCCGGTATGGGGGTCAGCATTGCATGGGGATGCATCGTTCCAGACTTGTATCCAGACTCTCGCAAGCTCAGACATTGACAAGTCAGGGCGTCGCTGGTGTTTCAGATTCATCACGCACAGTACCCGACAATTAAACCACCTGGCACCCTCTCATTAGCTTTAGATTAGGTTAGATTAGATTAGATTAGATTGGTTGTGTGACCGCGTGCTTTCGGTCACACCACACTCACTTCTCCGCACTGACGAGCCCGCGCTGGCATCATGGAGAGGGTGCACTTTCAACAAGAGCAGGCAAGTCCAGAGCGTCTTTCTGTCAGAATCCATCTCATACAGCAGCCAGATGCTCGCAGAGCTCAAGGACCTGGTCCAGAAAAGTCTTTTCACCCAAGTACGTCGCGCGGGAGCTAGTCATGTACAGTTCCAACGCCAGAACAAGGATTCATACCTCGTGTCGTGTAGGTTGAGGCGAAACAGATCTTGAAAAAACGAACTCAGTTCGAGACTGCCCTTGTGCGTCGAGTCGCAAAAAAGAGTGACTTTTTGCGTTACGCCGCATATGAAATGGGCCTCGAGCAGTTGCGGAGAAAACGACTCCAGCGGTTGAGTATGTCCTCGGATTCTCATCTTGTGTTATCAGCTGTGTTCACGCTACTTTCCAGACCTTCCAAAGTCAAAGTCAACGATATCGGACTACGCACTCGTCCGGAGGCAGTTCCAAATATTCGAGCGTGCACTCAAGAGGTTCAGGTCAGATATTGGACTCTGGATACAGTACATCCAGGTGGCGAAGCGTGAAGGAGCACGCGCTTTAGTAGGGCGGGTCACCGCACGGTAAGGCCTAGGGCTTTTTTGGCCATGGAACGCGACTAACTTCGAGGGGGTACTTAGCGCTCTGCAACTCCATCCCCATGTTCCTTCCTTTTACATTCTTGCTGCTTCACACGAGTTATCGCACATGTCACCGTCTGCCGCCCGTTCTTTGCTACAGCGTGGTCTTCGGCTCAATTCGGACAGCGTAGACATGTGGAGGGAGTACATCCGGATGGAACTTGGTTTCATTGAAGGGATGCGAAGACGCTGGAATATTTTGGGAATTAACACGAAGAGTGACGAGAGAACACAGGGAGGGAACGAAGTTGAGCTTGACATCGACATGGCCGGTGATGAGGAGGCCGTCGTCATCGACGAGCAGAAGGAAAAGCCACCAGACGAAGTCATAAACGCCGAGAAGGATGGTGATGAAGGTGAAGCTGCACGCAAAGCGATCATGGATGGTGCCGTTGTCAAGTCTGCTTTATCAAGTGCGGCGAAAGGTGTGTATTTTATACTGCATGTTTGGAATAAAATTTCATTCAACTTTCCATCAAGCATTGCCCTCGATAGGGCTCTTTGTGGAACTCGAAGCGCTTATTCGCAGTTACCCATGTCAGCTTCGTCTTCGTACTACTCTATTGGACCATGTCTATTCCCTTCTGCAAGATGCATTGCCCGATGATCCTCGTGCGATCCAGATGGATGCTACCAGACAGCTCCGTGAACTCACCCTCCCAAAAGAAGGTGGCAAAGACATTGTCCAAGATGATCCCCATGTTGTGGACGGTGAAACGTTAATCGACGCTCTCCAGTCTGCCAACGAGCGACTTACAACGGCCGTCAAGACCTCTTGGGGGATTCCCACCGAGGGCGACACCCGCACCGCCACTCATGTGAAGATGTCAGAGATATACGCCGATTTCGTATCGGAATGGTATCGGTCTCCGACGCTCGAACCTAGCTTGGTGAGGCAGATTCTTGATCTCGCTCTTGCTTGTCTAGACAGTCACGATCACGGTACAGAAACGGTATTTGATAGGGTCTCTACAGGCCCTGGCACAGAGCTCTGGTGCATTACCAATCTTGCAAGCCACGCACATCCGTCTGCTCTTACATGACAATGCATCACCAAAGAGAGCACTGAAGTGTGCCAGGAAGTATTCATCTGCCTCTGCCTCTGCTAGCGTATGGCTAGCCCGGCTAGACGCAGAGAATGCGTGTGGGGACCATGACAGCATCCAGTCAGCTTGGGCATCCGCACGCACCGTAGTGGTTGCGAGCCAGGATGTCGACGGTACCGAAAAGGTCTGGTTATGGGGACTTGACTACTACTCAGGTAACAAAGTGCGTCAGTGGGCTGTTTACGAGGTAAAATTTTGTTCTTGTCCACACGGTTACATGGTTCCGATCACTGACACGCACGAAAAGGATCTATTGAACCACAGTATTAAAAACTCGGCCACACGGACCATCCACGAGACCTTGCTCCTTCGATATGTTTCTGAGGCAATATGCTCCCAGGAAACCGACAATGCTACGCGTTCTAAGTTAATACGGCATATGTCTAGTGCGTATCTGCCCACTGCAGCGGTCTGGGAGCGGGTCTTCACGCTCGAACGCGCACGCGATGATCTCGCAGACAAGTTGCTTCTTCGCGCAGTGTACGAATATTGGCGAGCTGTGGACGGGATCTCGGCAGCATCCGCTTGGGCTGGGTGGCTAATGGACAACGGGGATGGCAAGGGGGCGACGCAGGTCATCTCTAGTGCGATGGCACAGTTGGGCGCCGAGGATAAAATCCGGTTGGCGGAGGCGTGGAGTTCACGGCTAACAGGGACCCAGACGAAAGATGAGGATGGCAGTATTTCTGAGGAAGAACACCTCCCCCTGAGACTGGAGGCCATGCCGACGTCGTTCTAGGTATACCTCGGCAGAATGCCAACCATCACCTCGCTTTCAATCTTTGCCAGAGCGCAGCTTCGTGACTAGCGGGATATAGTATGTTCTGATGAACGTACTTATGCCGAGGGTAATTATTCACTGGGCCAGAACCCGACATCGCAGGGTGAGCAGGTGCTGGAATGCCAGTATAAAGATGATGATGCAAGCCAACAAATACATGAGCTGTCATCTACTCGTCTGGCACCTCGATTTCGCCCGAGTTGATGCCATCAATGATGTCGTGAGGGGGCCGACCATCGACCGTGCACCCGATGCTCTGTGCAGTTCCCAAAATCTCCTTTGCACCGCCAGCGAGGTCCTTTGACAGTGACTTGCTCTTCATCGTCCGGGCAATGTCGTAGATTTCATCGAGTGAGACGTTCCCAGAATGCTTGATGTTTTTCTCCTTTTTGCGATCGCGGGGGGGCTCTGCAACGAAGCTCAACCATACACAACGGAAAAAAAAAAAACAGGGTGATCTGTACCCTTGAGAGCACGGATAACAAGAGAGGATGCTGAAGGCACGACCGAGACGGTTGCTTGTCGGTTCTGGATCGTGAGTTGGACGGTGACACGTAGACCCTTCCATGCGGATGTCGCTTTCGCGATGTCTTCCCCGACCTTCTTGGGCGACTAGAGGGGGTATCAAAGCACGCCTCTGGAAACGCCAAACCAGCGCACCAAACCAAGGGGACCGATTTTGGGAGCAAGGGCAGCCGAAGCACCGACCTCACCACCTGTTGCCCGCAGGTAGATGACTTTGACTTCAGAGGGGTCCTGAGCGACGGTGAGGATGCAGAACGATGCGCTGGATAGACTGGATGTACTCACGAATTTTGGGGCCATGTGTTGAGGACGGCAAGTCTGGGATCGCAGTTATGTGTTGGGTGGCTGATAATAAGGTTCAAACACCGCTGTGGTGCTGTATAGGAGGATGCCGTGAAGCCGAGTGTGTTTGCACATCTTTGGCTTATCCCGACCTCTTTTGTGCTGATTGACGTTTTTTGGTGAGAAATCCACAAGCCAAGCAGGCGGTGAGTGCGATGGGTGTATGGACACCGCAGGAAGGGTCGCTTTATCCGCTGCATTCGAACACGCGGACATAGATAATCTTGCCTTGCTGATAGGTAATCACTCTCTGTCGTTGGTGTATCGTCCATGGTTGGTGTCTAAATGTTACGTCGAAGCTGATATGCTTGAACGACTGATCGCGCATAATGACCGGATACCCTTGCTGCCGTAGGTTCTTCCGATGTTAATCTTCTCCGAACGTCTTTGATCCTTTCATTCATCTAGTGAAAGCCTGACTCGATTTCATTCGAGATCGACGCCTGGAATCACCGTACTCGACTATCTTCGGCGCATAATCAGGTTTACCAAGGTAGAGGTATGTCCTCTCCCTCTTTCTAGTGGAATATGTCCCTCCGTCTTACCGAATCTCTGTCCCCAAGAAATCATGTCTGTTACTCATTCTCCACTACGTCGACCAGATCTGCGCACGGACACCGCTTTTTACGCTGTCTTCCCTCACTTGTCACCGATTCATCATCGCTTCCATCACCGTCTGCAGCAAGGGTCTATGTGATATATTCTGCACCAACAGCCTCTACGCACGTGTGGGCGGCATTCCCGTATCCGAACTAAACGTCCTCGAACGCGAGTTTCTTCGGATGATCGATTGGCGACTAACGGTCAGCACGTTTTCCTTGTCCCAACTTTATCTCAACCCCAACCCCTCTCCCATCCCATCACCTTATCTCCACCTCTGCTCCCCTTCCCTTCTTCCAAGGTTTCTCACCACTTGTTCCGGTCTTGACACGTCTTGACATCTCTTGTCTTTTTTTTGGCTCTTCGCTTCGGCGTTTTTGTCAGTGCACGCGTGAAGTCCTTCAAGAATACTACATCAATCTTGTCCGCACGGACAGCAGTGGGCGATTTTTCGTTCCCGGCTCGCCGTCCATAGCGGAGAACTCAGTCTCCTCGGAAAGCGATCTGGAGAGCGTGGCCTCGCGGCCGGCGTCCCCAGTGCATACCCGGCTCACCGCGGGCTTGCGCTCGCCATCCCACCACGAACCGTCGACGATCCTCATCGATACGTCAACGCTTACTCCCCAGCCCCCACAAGCCCCTACACTCGAGCAAAACATGGCATTCGCAGACTTGCAGAGCTCTCTTGCGGAAGGGTCTGGCATTCCTCTTGTACCACGCTAGACACCAGAGGATATTCGATGAAGGAGGCAGTTCATTTTTACACTGGTCAGTGGTGCAGTGTCCGACTGTTTCTTTGTGTCACACATGCGATCTAGATCAACTGTTAGATATGCACTGAAAACAAGCACAAGGACCTGATTCAATGAGACAAAGGAGTGACTGCGATTTACAGTATCTGCTATGCTAGTAACGTCTTATCGATGAAATGAATTTCGTAGAGAAATGTTACAGTCCTGTTTTCTGGTCAAGAGCAGTGGGCGAACGAGTGTGGTTGGATTTAGTGGGTTTTTCATCAGAGTCACGGACTCGAAGAGAAAGAAATAAGATAGATGTCCTCCTGTGCGAAAGCTGAGTACATCAACACGCAGAACAGGATCAACTTCGCACCGCAAGTATGACTACCTAACAATACACGAACGCGAGCGACAGTGAACAGCACAAACTGCCATGCCACATTCAGTGTCAAGAACCTGCGTCATGCACACAAGTAACCACACATGAGCTCCCAATCATACGGATGCCCAACAACACGAACAAGAGGGCAAGGAAAGGAAGCGAGGAAATCCCTATATGACTAACATTACATTTACCGCCTCAGAGCGGAGAGCATCTTCGCCAGCGCATTGATCTGGCCTTTCTGAACCTTCTTCGGCACACCATCACCGCCTGTCTCGCTAACCTCGCGGGCACCATCGAGGTCGGTGGTGGAGGTGGCGGCATCGCGGAGTTGATGAACAGCGTGCTTTTGAAGCGCACCTGGCCGCTCGCAAATGGTGTCGAGTTTGAGATCTTTAGGCTTACGAGTACGGGGTTTGCGTTGGGGAGGTTGACCAAAGATGTCTCCAACTGGGTTCGGGTGTTGTTGCCGCGGCAGCTGGTCTAGCTCCCAAGGTACACCAGACATGACTGAATAGCAATGAGATCAATGTACACGACGGCAAGTGAGAACCATGCACAACTCACTTTTAACATTCTTGGGGATAGCCTGCTGTTCCCCACTGTTTCCATGCAACTTGCTGGATCCATTCTGACCTGACGTTTTGGTCTGTGCCCTCCAACTCCCACTGGAGACGCTCGTGGCCATCGTGCTGATGCTCCGTGCACTAGAGTTACTGTACCGTGTGAATGCACTCGTAGATGTACTCGCACTCGAAGTCGTCGACATCGAGCTACGCCAGTTAAGCTTGTTGGCAGAATTGGACAACACAGAGTTGGGAGCGACGAAATCCAGACCTGCGCTACGAATCGATGGCGGTGATGCCCCGCGAGGTCCTCTGCGCTCAGCAGACACACCGTTCCCAGAAGAAAATGCTCCAGAGTTCTGCCCAATGCCAGATGATGTACTCCATGTATTCGGATTAAAGGACGGAGGCTGACGGCCACGTGTCCAGGTGACTGCCTCGTCTGCAGGAGATCGCTGGGGTGTGAGCAGCGTGCGGGTGTAAGGTGAATATGGACCATGTGCTTGATGACTGACACTGGGGGTAGGTACGTTGTGAGGGGCTGACAGACCCATGATCAGATTTGTCACATTATTGGCTGTACCGGGAGCTGATTCCTCTACGGGAGACGAATGCCCCTTGCCTCCAAAAGAAAGCTTCCATTTGGAAGCCTTCTTTGCGACGGCGGGGGGGGAGGATGGGGAAACAGACGAAGCTGGCGCATCCGTGGCAGTAGGGTGGGATTCAACAAGGACAGTGGGCGTCTTCGAAGATGCGATGCTGGCCGCACGACTGATATCAATGACCGACGACGACACAGGGCCAGAGAGGGGGCGCGAGGAAGAACGCGATGCCAAACTTATTTCTCTTGCCAGGGTTTGCGAGGCAGAGGCAAGGACTTCTAACGTCTCATCCACAGCACCATTGGTGAGTTGTTTGCTCTTCCGTGCTCCGCGGCGGCCCCGTTTTTTAGTAGAACGGCTCCGGCCATCCTCCACGTCGTGTTCGAAATCCGGGCTCGGCTCAGGATCGACGTCTAGCTCGTCCGCAGCCTCAACCTCTTCAATAGCCTCAATATGAGAGGGTTTGAGGATGTCACTCTTCACCTCCTCTACGACAGGGACATCCAAGTCGGGTACTGTTTCCAAACCTAACCCAGTCTTTTCAAATGCAGGACCAAACGAAGGAGCCCGCGACAAACTGCGGGAGTGGATGACTGGGGTTCGGCCGCCCGCGCGAGATGAAGGGCGGCGTGAAGGTGGGCACGATGACAAAGGATGTCCAAAGGTTACGGAAGATGTAGAGACAACGCGCTTGTGGCCTGTGACGGGGCGATTGAGAGGAGTGGATTCGGACAACAATACAGGCAGATCCTTAATCCAAGCACCAAATTCGCGTGCAGTGACAGGGGTCGTCGAGATAGCGGATAGAGAGAACGAAGCAGAAGTGGGAAGACAGAAAACGCGGGTAGCAAGAAAATCAGCCACGGGGATAGTCATACCGGTGAGGCGCTGCATGAAGAACTCGGGGCCATACTGACGGAAGAGGCTGAAGGAAGAGCAGACACCTTGAGCAGTATCCGTCCAAGGATTATAATGATACAACCTGAATCAAAAATTACTGAGGATATCAGAATAGAGAAGAGAGGACGTACATATTGATCAAAACGATACCAAGAGACCAAACGTCGGCAGGAGCAGGCCGGTACATCGGGGCACAGTTGTTTCTACATTCAAAGCTCATGTATGGAGCGCTTCCACAGTCCATGTCGGAACACTCTGCTTCTGTGGTAGAAAGGCCAAAATCTGTCAACTTGACAATGACACGACGTTCGCCGTTGACGAAACCGTCTGTGACGATAAAGTTTTCCGGTTTGATGTCGCGGTGAAAAACGCCTTGCTCGTGACAGGAGGCAACAGCATCACACATCTGGGAAAACATGCGGGCAATCAACCGCAGACGTGTGGGGCTGAGAAGCTGAAATGGGTGTAGAGAAGCGAGAAGGGAAGGGGTCGGAGGAGTCCGCGAAGGCGAAGATGATACGTCCTCCGACGCCATGAGTGTCGGTTCGTAATGATCACGTGCCTGCTCAAGGAAGTAAAACAAATCTTCGCCAGGAACGTATTCTAACAAGAGGAGGAGGAAAGCCGGTGTTTCAAACGTGCGATAGAGGGTGACTATGTTGGGATGGGGACGAAGAGACTGATGGATAGTGACCTGTGGAGGAGAGGATGAGTATCGATGCATACAATGAGTTCCCGCGAGAGCTGACCTCGGTCATCTGGGCAGCAAGGGCGTCTTGATCGAGATTGGCTTTGCTGAGACACTTGAGGGCAAAATCACGGCCATATGTTATATAGCTCTTTGAGCGCGTCAGTTCACCAAGGTCAAGGGCACCACAATGGCCATCTTCGGAAGGCTGTGCACGAGACAAGACCTCACGGACGAGATAAACGACGGCATACGAACCCGTGCCGAGTTTGCGAACAATCTCAAACTCCTTGGCTAAACCAAAGTCGGTACTGTCGTGTGAGACGGGTGCAGAGGAAAGGCAAATGCGATGACCCTGTAAAAAAATACCTTCACCGATGAAGTCTCCAGGAGCGAGAACGTCTTCGATGATGGAGGAGCCCGAACTAGAGCGACGGGCGGAGGAGGCCGCGGACCTTGGGATGCGGGTACGATGAGAGGAAGAGTATGGGAGGGGGAGAGGGACGGAGGATGGGAGGGGACTGGGGAGAGTGAGGGGACTGGCGGGGGCAGGGGATAAATGGGTGGGGAGGGCAAGAGGAGAAGGGAGAGGAGAAGAAGAGGGAGAAGAAGAGGGGAGGTTGAGAGCAACAGTGAGGGGGGAATGATGGTTTACATGGGAGAAGGGGGGAAATTGCTGCTGGGACGGACGGGAGGGACGATCTTTCGTGAAGCGCTTGTTAAACAGACGGGAAGCCGGTGGGGAATCATTAGAACGATGTTCGGGTAAGATGTCTTTGCGGGCCAATTGGGGTTTGTAGGAGATGGGAAGGGGGATCGGCTGAGCGGAATATTGCAACATGAGCTGGTGAAGACGGGAGACAGAGAGGTATTGGTAGTAGGGACGGCGAGGAGGGGCTCGGCGGGGGAGATCAGACAAGACCGGCTGAGAGTCTGAGGAAGCCAGGGCCGAAAGACATGCAACGCACGCAGCAGCAGCAAGACAAGGAAGAGAAATGGCCCGAGGACGTGCTCTGGAGGTGAAGATAAGAAGGAGAAAGAGAAAGACGAGGAGACAAGGGGACGCACGAAAGCTGCGGAGGAGATCGAACGCCAAACCTTCAGACGTGGGGAGGAGAGCAACGCAGACCTGAGACGGAAATCTCCCGCGCACGAACACAAGTAATGCATGTCACGCCTGGTTCTGAGTCACGTCACGCCTTCTTCCCTTACGTCTCTTGTGCGCCACATGGTCTCCCTCACAGCTCGCCCTCCTCGCACCATCCAAGCTCGAAGGTCCTGCACTTGTGTCCTGTTCCGATCAATACTTTGACTCAGCATGAGGCTGTCTGACTCTTCTGTGCTGAGTGCCCTATCCGGCTATTCGCTGCCTTACCCGATATCGCACCCGTTAGCATGTGCTCACCATGACGGCCTATATGTAAACAGCAGTGTGGCCGACTGCGCTGTAATTACAGCTTCGGCTATGCACGCCTATGGCATGCAGCGTTCTAGTTCTTCTCATCTTGCCCCTCTCTTCCGCAAAAACGATCCGCGGCAACGGTCAATCGATTAATCACCCACCCATCACACTACAGTAGGCAGCCTGCTTAATTGTCCCTGTTGTCAGGTGCCGTCACCTTTTCTGCTATGTTCACCATTCACAATCGAATAGAATCGGCCTCTGATCCGGAACGTGTCACGCGCCACTACCACCCAATAATACACTCAGCCCTCGCCTTGCGGTGTGCAAAGACATTCGCTCTTAGCTGTCACATTGAACTTTGTGAGTTCCAAATGGTCAATTCGCCGAAATGAATCTGATTGACAGGTTGATTGACCGGCCAGAAACACGTTCGTGGGTCTATCATGAGTCGTACTGAGACAGCTTGATATTTTCTCACAGCGGACATGCGTACTCACTCATTGCTACCAATTTTGCTTGGCAGCACCAATATTGACACAGGTGCGTCTTTGTTGCTGTAATATTCTTCGTCCATCACGTGCAGAGCTTCCCTCTCGCCACAATGTTTCGTGTTTCGTATCACATCTTTGCCCTTATCGCTGGGTATTATTTACGCCAAACGCGTGTAATATCCCTTGTGGAACCCACCCTGACGAGTTCTTTGACGGACCATATGCCGTTGTGAAAACCTTGAGCTCGCAGCAAACCCTGACCCTGAATATCTATGACACGGTGTGGACAACTCAGCTCCACCAAGCACTACTTTTTTTGGATCCGGCGTCGACATTCGACCCACTGGGAATGAACCGTGCCCTATACGCAAGGCATCACACCCACTCACCGTTTTGGTCGATGAGCTATCCCATTTACTGTCCAACAGGGCAGTGCCTTTTGTCAGATGGGACACCATTGCGGTACTAGAAATGGTACGTAACATCATATGACCGTGTTTCATGTCCAATTTTCGCCGAGGTTTGGGGGGCTAAACTTTGCAGGACAAAACAGGTGAATTCCCAACCGTTCTCACCAAGCTTACGGTCAAGTCTCACCGATACGTTCAAGATCTCGACCTGCGGATGGCACCAAGTTTGATTCCCCCCCCGCAGCTGGACAAGCTGGGACCAACATCAGTGGGCACTCTCATGTCCAGAGACGACTTTCTGTAGGACGACGCCAGGGTGTATAGTCAATGGCAGCACAGTCGCCACTAACCCTCTTCCGTTGGACGAGCCGGCGATTTCCGTCGGACATCTGGACACTATTCCCCGTTTGCGTTATTCTGTGACTCAGGAAGCGCTCATGGACAGGTGCGCCCCGGAACAAGTGCACTTCTCCGCATTGTGGCCTCGATGGTGTTTGTTCCACTTGTAGCATGAGAAGAAGTAACAGCCGCTGTTCGCTTCGAAATCCATACTGGAAAGCTCGGGGGGAAAGACGAGAATACGGGTGATTGCATGTCATGGTAACTAGATATACCGCAGAACGTGATGTTTGGACCCCCCGTCTTTTGATGAACGGAATTACTGCCCCCATAGACGCCGGACAATTCTTTACGGGTCTGAACTCTTGTCTCTACGAGATAGACAATCGTTTATCGACGACACTGGGAAGTACCACGGCGTCAGGCCCGGTTATCTGAATTGCCTTTTCGGACTGACGAAGATCCCCGAGATGCTGTGGACTCGGGCGTTCCCCAGCTGCAGCACTCACGAGTACTGCTGTCGGTCATCCCAGCTCGTCGCCGCCAACACCTGAATCAAGACTCGACTCAAAGATGGAGAAGATCTCAGACACCATCACCTCCATCTTTCATGTCGCCATCAAGGACAAGCGTCCTGTCGTCTGCCCAGCCGGTGACGGGTCCATCGTCTGGAGCGATACCTTTGGGCTGGGTTGGCGGTTTGGGATCTCCTACAATTCGCACGAGTGGTTTGCAAAGGTCCGCTTGTATCTTGACCATAATCACTCCCACACGGAGCAAGACCGAGCCTCCGTCGCTGTTCTCCTGAGAGATACCGCTGATAAGGATGCGAAGGGACTCAAGGAGAGGGTGACCACGATCATAGACTTTGGTCATGGCCAACCCGCTCTCCTTGGCTCATGGCCTCCATCCGATCTCGCTTTGCATCCCTACGTGTCTCTTACGCTGACTACAAAGGCGCGCTTTCCTCAACCCGCCACAGACCCGCTTTCCTCAACTTCGCTGGCATTACGCCATTCCATGGAGAATGGTGACTTTGTGGACACTAAATTTTATGTGTTTTCTGCCAAGCGTTCCGGAACCACCGCTGGCAAGCCGCGCGTCGTGTACGTCAACAGTAATAGCATTGGGTTGGTGCTACCCAATTCTACTTCGAGTACGGACGATGCGCTCCTTCCATTGCAGCTTTCGAGTTTAAAATCTTGTAACAGCGACTCGGAAGCAGTTGGCTCCCACATGTCTGGTCAGTATGACCAGCGACCACCATATCAACAGAGACTCCATGCTGCACGACTATGAATATGAGGAAGATAGCGACCTCGATGACGATGAATTGGAAGAACAGGAAGAGGATGACTCGGATAATGTTTGGCTCCCCCATACTACTCCCGGTGGGTTTGAAACAGGGTCGTCCTCAAGACCGCATATACCCAGTAAGCTTCTCTCTCTTTCCTCTGGGGTTACAATTTGGATGGACAGTGCTACCAGAGGAGTCGGCACAAGGAGGCATCCACGGTATGGAGGACGAATTACCGGCAGCACCTCCTGCCTACTCTGTCAGTAACTGTCGGATGATACTCGTCAAAGGCATGGCGCACAGGACGTGAGTACGAGTGATGCCTGCCGGGTACTACTACAGTACCTTCTTCATTTCAGGTGGCTTTCATACATCTACTTCCGCTACACGGGCCAGGTGTCTTTCCTGCCCCTAAAGTCGGCCCAGGGCTCTCCCAGAAGGCACCCTAACGGTCCCAAGCAGTCTCCCCGTTGCTCCCCAAAGTCGATGTATCGACTTGCAGTCAGTGTAAGCAAGATCCTAGGAGTGGTATTTTCATGAGCTAACATCGTACATTCGGCAGTTCGGGGATGAAAGAATGAAAGAACTCGCCTTTCGTGCTATTAAAGAAAGGTTATCAAAGGATAACATCGTTGAGGAAGCCTTCTCATGGTTCACGGCACAGTACGTTGCCTGAAATAGCCTCATTCAGGGTGTGGATACTAGGGTGACCATGCATTCCCATCTGACAGATATCCGATCATTAGCCAGTATGAAGTTGACAGAGTGTCCGAGCTTCGGAAGTCACCTGAAGTTTCATCAGCGATCAAGCTTCAGCTAAAAGCGGTATCGCTTGGAGAGAAGCCCTGGGCGCATGATGCTCTTATTGCGATCATGGAGAGGTTGAACCCGTCTGAACCATCAGCCTGATCCCATCCCGTCCTGCTCATATTCTAACCTTGTAAATCTGCCTGCTCAATGGACGCATCCCACTTTAAGTTGTCGTTTGTTGTCGCTTGTATTATTCCTTGTATCACTTGGGTACCATGTCAACTCATACTTTTCCTGGAAGCCCCCAGATCCCACCTCGCCTAACGACTTCATCCATCCCACGTGTATCAACCCCAGCCGAAGCCTCTACTTTGATGCCGCAGTCAGAGCCGGTACCTCCTTTATTGTTGAACTCGCCAAAAGAAGCGCGAAGCTCGACCATGCCAGTACCTGCTGCGGGGGCCCGTGCAGGGCTCGAGAGGACGATCATCGGTGGAGGACGGGACGGGATGGGGGAACTCGATAACGCCATCCCCATCCCCATGGTGATGTCCATCCCAGAATTCATACTCATACTCAGCCCGGGGATTTCCATGTCCATGTCCATATCAGTAGATCCAAAGAGACTTCTGGAGCTGGAACCACCGGAGATTGGCGGTCCGACGCTGAGCCCTTCGAGTCCAAAGTGAGATGCGTTGGGTCCCATTAGTGGCGGTAACATTGTCGAAGGGAGATACACCGACACGGGAATCGAACGCGGTGTGACCGTTCCAGCAAGAACGGAGGCAAGTAGTTCCACCGATACAGGCTCCTCCACTTCGGTACCCGACGCAAGGGATACCAATGTCGGATCCTTGTGCGCAAGAGTGGTGCTGTCTGGTTGCCATTGCAGCATGCACAGCAACTCGTTCAACCAGCATTGCTCCTTTACGATCTGAGAACAGTGTTTGTTGAAGAGTGGGATCGCACACCGCGAAAATGTGGTGTACCACGTACGTCCAGAATGTGCGACACTTCGCCAGCTGTTTGCACAGGGACCTCCTGCAACAAAAATCCCGACTCTTGTGGGGCCGCGAGCCGCAGGCAGAGTGGCGGATGAGCTTGGCTTGGTGAGCTCTGATAAAGTCGCAAGCTTGAGAACAAAACCCCAAGCAAATTCTGCCACTTACATATGTAGCCTTGTAGTACTCTGCGGGCGTGCCATTGTTTAACTTTGTGACGCAGTGTCAGCGGAATCACCAATCAAAGTTGGACAAGAGGTGACAAAGCTGCCCGGCGACAACGAACCCGTAGAAAGGTAGATAAACTGCCAATTGGCGGGTGTAAGAGGTCGCCGATTGAACGGAACTGGGCGAATTGATCTCGCAGATGCCGTGTATAGGCCTGTGTCAAAAGCAGGACATTTTGGCTTAAACCACACTTACCAAAAGATCCGCCCAGCTCCCAGTATCAATCGAGTGAGGATGCGACAGACCCATCATGAGGCCGTTGAATGCAAGATTGCCCATGTTCGTTCCAGTAACTGGACCCATGGATCCAAAAGCGCCCAAGTTCCCTAAACCAGTGCCTGTAGAAGAACCTGCTGGGACACTCATGTTCGTCAGGACGTCCGTCGACATGTTGGCTGACAGAATAGACTGTATTGCACGTAGTCGACTCTGCGAGACTACTATACCATAATTGTTCGACTGATGCCTCAACTTGGATGGGCAGTTGAATTCGAGGACCCAAGAATGAGAAGGAACCTGGGGAAAAACGTGGTCATTTGGAAGGTTCGAGTGGGGGGACACCGCAACAACTTCAGACGAAGGGACGAGTTTTAGACGTGCAATCGTGGCGCCGTCGTAATTTTCCGAAAGGGTAGCGGTTAGATGCGCGATAGGGATGTCAATGGAGGGGTTGGAGTTGTTTGTTTGGGGGTGCGTAGTTGGTGAGGATCGGAGGAGGCGAAGGTACGATAAAGGAGAAAGCCACACAAGAAAAGACAAGGACGGCGCGTCGAGATACAACAAAGGTAAGGAATTTCGGGCAAGCATTTTGTCGAGAGGCTGATGCTTTTGCCTGTCCGCCGACCGGCGTCAATAAATGCTGATCCAAGCAAAGAAGTGATGTACCCATTAGATTTTTGGGCACTAAGGAAATACTGAGCGGC
This sequence comes from Boletus rubropictus, assembly GCA_038092695.1. NCBI lineage: Eukaryota > Fungi > Basidiomycota > Agaricomycetes > Boletales > Boletaceae > Boletus > Boletus rubropictus. The sequence continues at coordinate 31,447 of JBBPQW010000030.1, read as the reverse complement.
GTTGACGGGTTCCATAAACCACCGGATTCCTCGCTCGCCCTCAGAGACTGCTAACGAATCCAGCATCATGAGGTAGCGTAGATGATCTTGCACAACAAGACCAAGGTAAGCAGCTTCAACGGCCGGATTCTCTGACCGTGTATTGTGAGCTGCAGCGAGTGATGCCAGATTTGCTGCATCAACCCATCTGGCTATGTCCCTGGCGAGTAAGGCATCCAGGTCCGGTGCAGCTGATGGACCATTAGCATTATCGTTACCAACAGCAAAGGAGGTCTTGACGACTACTCCGCCGTCGATGTCAACGTCGAGGACTAAGACTTTACCCGCCATCATTATGGTCGTGGTAGCGGACGTTCCGGAACTGTCAATGAATGCCTCCATGCCCACTGCACGACCCCATTCCTCGAGCTTACTGGGAGAAGGGGGCGCGGAATCAGGGAAGACCACGACACGCCGCTCTGCGAGGAGAGAAGTGACAACAGCGCGCGCGAGTGCAATGGATGTGAACATTGTAGTGTATTGCTTCATGAGACTGATGAACTTGGAGGTTTTCTCAGAGGACGGAACGGCGCCGAACTGGGAGAGTGCATAGCTGAGTTGAGTGGTCGTGCTGAGTATGGTGTTGAGTCGTGTCAACGTCGTCGAATATGAGGCGTCGAATGGATGAGGTGTACGCAGTTCATCCGAGGTTGGCTGAACGGCGAGCACATTGTGCACCACAGCGAGCAATGAGGGCGATGGTTCCATCAATGAGTTGTGTGGTTGTGAAGTCGAGGTCAGCGACCGATGCCTCGCTCTCCGTCCTGGAAAAACACATTAACCTTCTGTCTGGTCAGCGATGGTACATTCCTTAAGCAACACAGTTTATAAGCTAAAATCAAAGAGGAATGGACAAGTGTACTAGCGGTACAGAATCACCGCGATCATGCCAGCGCAAAATATGTCAAGGAAATCTTGGGTCCTAACGACTACAAATACGAGCTTGATAGCGATTTCGAGGATGAAGACGAGGCCTACATCCCATGAGCGTGATCTAACTGTCCTCGAAGGTGGACCGTCCATTCGCACCTTGTCTGCACGCGCTTACTGCGACTCCTGACAGGCCAACAATTAGAAAACAGTGCTGAAATGTCAGGCAACTCTTTTTCCTCCTTTGAGCTGGGTGGAGGTCGGTGGTACATTGCTGTTGCTTGCGGTTTCTCAATCGAGTCCAGCCAGTGTTCAGGGCTCATCTGATGACCAGCCCGGGGAGGTCATCATAGGCCCGGGAAAACCAACCCATCTGCCTTCATTAGCTACGGCCGACCACGAACAAACGGTTCTGGTAAGGTTCGCAGCCCATAGGACGTAAGTAACATGGTGCCTGAGCGTGTACCGGATGGTGCTTGATGGGAATGCAGGTGGTATACTTTTCTCTGGTATTGTTACACCGGTTGTCTCGAATTCAACCAACTGAAGTCACAACTTGTACCTGGTGCTCGGCGGTTCCGTCCAATACGTCACGGAGATGGGCCACCCTCTTGTTCACCCAAATAGATGTACCGACTAGCGGATCTCGTGAGCATCCGTGTAAGATGTATTCAAACCACAGAGCTCTAAACTATTTCAAGATCGACAATACGGCCCTCAAGGCTAAGGCTCTAGCAGCTATCAGAGAAAGAATGACTCAGGCAAATATCCTGGATGAACTGTTCTCCGTCTTCACATCAAAGTCAGTGTCTCCTCGTACGCCGAGACCGTCGCTCACAAGCATGAATAGATACCCCGAGGTTCGAGAGGTCCAGCTTGATGTCCTCATGGAGTACCGGAAGTCGCCTGAGATCAAGGAAGCATTTTTTAGAACGATATCGAAGTTCACTAACGTACCTCACGCGGGGCCTACGCTCTCAGCCTTGTACGACAGGCTTGCAGCTTAGATATCATGAATCCCTTCTGCTTGCTAGCTACGAACCTATCCCATGTGCAACGTGTACCAATGACACCTGTCGTACGATTTCTTTGTCGATGTCTGTAATCACAGGTCGTAGAGCGACGTAAAGACGCGAGTGGTAATATTCGTTGCCATGGATGTATCATGCACCATCCTCTCGGCGCAGCCGATTGAACTTGGGTAGCATCTCTCGGAGATATTCAGCATGCTTATACCGCAAGTCAGCCTCCTGAACCTTGCCTCTACCGCTCCAGATTCGTTTCTCCGCGGCAGGACCATACACAGAAGTGTACTCGTCCAAAGTCTCGTCTTCAGTCGGTACCACCAGACAGCCTGCGCCAATGACACAAAAGTTGGATATTCGCACCGTATGATGCACCCGGGCTCGCGTAGAAATGGTGTTGTTGTTTCCTATGGAAGGCGATTCGACGCCTGAAAAAAAACCTTGATGAACTTGTCAGCGACGGGGGGAACGGGACGTACGACAGCCGATCTCGAACAGGTTGTTGTCCCCAATGCGCATCACCTCTTTGCGACGGTTGACGATGATAGCGGCTTCTTCGATGATGCAACCCGAGCCAATGACGATAGGCCCTCCGAGAGCAAAGATGGTGGCCTTGGGATGAACGACAGAGCCTGGTCCGATGGTGATGTCGCCTTTGAGATCAACATCCTGACAGACGACCGCTTTCGAATGGATCGTAAATTTGTCCCGTCTACGATGACGAAGCTTAGTATGACTGGCAGGCTTTCGGCGTGTCGCTCACATGGGTGGCATGAACCAAGTTCAGTGTGCTATATGTCGGCTGTCGCTTTCCGACATTTGCTAAAAACTTGGCCAAGACTATACACGCACCAAAAACCTTGTATTCCGTTTTCATAGACTCGTCAATCCAGTACAAAGGGTGAGGAGTCTGTCGAGTTTTGATCACCTTACAAGGAGTCGAGTGGAGATGTTAACGTACTTGAGCCAAAAGCGTTGGTTCGCGGTCTTCCAAGATAATGTATACAAGCAGTATACAGTGTGCCATCCTACTACTAGTAACCCATCATCATACATCCGTAATTGTGTATTGCGAGTCGAATGGACCTGCTTGCCTCGTGGGATCAGATAATTGCATCGATAATCTTTCCGCATCCAGGTAGATCTCGGTACACCTCCACTTTCAGGACTTGGTCGTGCCATAGTGGGCTCCTGTCACCAACAGTGACCCTCAATGATGGGGCGCAAGGAACAAAAGCGGTACTTGTATCGATTGCCATGCGTCGCCATCGCGTGTATAAAAACCCACCCAGACGGTCTTGTCCGTTCTCCGGACCATATCTCTGAACAGTCCACTCTCGCACTTATAGTTGTACAATGGCCCCTCAATGGCAACCCGGTGAACAATACAATTACGGCGATGTTGTAGAATTTGAAGGTAGACACTCCTATCATCCGTCTGCCTTGCTCTGATCGCCAAGATCTAGGGATCGAGTACAAGATCATCCAACCTCACTGTTCTCAGGTAGGTCTCCTGGAAGTCCAGTGATTCTGCTCTCGTTTACAAGAACAGGGTGACTGGATACCCCCGGTGACTCCCGCCCTCTGGGGACGCATCCAGGGAGAATGTCATAGTCACCATCGTGAGGAGTGGAGTGGAGACTATAAGTCTGGTTACGAGCAGCAACGACTGGAAGTCGACGAGACCTTTGCTGCGCAACCCACGCAAGAGCAGAAGGATAAACATTGGTATGACTTCAACGAGGAGAGCAAGAAGAAGCTTGAGGTCCTTTTTGAGATCCGCTTCGTTCGTCAGTAATCTGATCCTTGACAGGTCGGCGGAGGTATCGTTGCGGGGGCTGGACTGCTTGCTGCTGGCTTTGCTGCCTACAAGCATCATCAAAAAAACGTGGAGGAGGTAGGAATGACGTGTAGTCCACTGTCCCTTGCTTGTCATTAAAGACGTATTCTTTCATAGAAGCAGGTACACGGTTGGTCTGCAAGCAACTGGGCGCAAGAATCGCAGACCCGTACCCGGCAATGGAGGGCAGGACAATACAAAGCACCAATTGCCTGGGTCTGGAATGAGGGAAGGTCCATCCCCGGCGATGCCATCCTTGGCGGAGAAGAACGCGGAGAACCCCTTTACATCTGCCGTGCTTACCACGAGGTTTGCACATCTCACCCCTATTGTTAATTCAGTCACTGATGTCCACATGGTTACCAGGGCGGTATCTGTGAGTCTGAGTCTGGCGATTTGGGAACACTCTTTCACTTGTGCCTTGATCAGTCGTCGGCAAAGCTTCCAGAGTCTTCAAGAAAGGGGCAGTGATCGGATTCAAGAAAGACGAGATCCATGTAGGTGGTTTAAGTATACTGCCGATTCATGTCATCGAACCCACCTTGCAGCTGGACAAGTACGAAATCCTCGTCGGGGACTCTCGCGCCATCAGGTGGGTGGCTTGCTTCGGCCAGCTCAATCTCGAAGCTCTCCACGCTCGGCCCGTCGAAGGTGGGAAGGAGCCAGAGGGTGCTCCTATCTACATTGCCCAGGCTCCTCACCACGGCGCTGTGCACCCAGGCAAAGCTTGTGAAGTATACGGAGATGGTTGTTTCATTCCCTACGACGATACCGAGAAGAAAGTGAAGGTAAAACTTGGACTCATCGCTGCGACGACTCACCGATTCATTGGTGTATTTTTCAGGAATACGCTGTTTTGTGCTATGCCTGAATGATTGTCCGTGAGGGCTCGTTTCATCATACAATAACCATTTATTGAAGGAGGATATAACGTCAATTTTTGTGGAGACGCTGGGCCAATTTCCGTGTATCTGGACGGATAGGATGTAGCACAAGGTCAAGTCCATTAGAATGTCTAAGGAATGCACGGCCGAAAGGACATCGTCACCACCAGGAGGCCGCACCGCCACTGCACCGCACGTTTGTTTAGTGGCTCTCGTGGACGGTCGAAAACTTACACAAGTCTACGTTGAGGTGACTTGAACAGTAAGATAGTGAGAAGCGAGCCACCACATCCTGATTAAGAAAGACAAAAACGTGTTGACCTCGAGGGGGTGAGGACGACCCGCAACGTCGTGGCAGCTCGCGACGCTGATATCGATATGATGGATGTGTCTTCATCATCAGCCACGTTGCTCAGGCCCCGTCTCAGACTGCTCAGGCGCAGTTCGAGCCCTCGCATGCCGGACGACGGCCCAGAGACGACTCCCCAGCCTGCTCCATCCTCAGCACGTTCGTTCTTCCCGGCCGTCCACGATGAAGAAGACGAATTTCCTACTCCTCGCATGCATCCCAAGCCCATCGCCTCCCTCAATCCTGAGCAGACCCCAAGCTCACTCCCCGCTCCCGCCAATGCTACTCCCCTTCCTGCGGAAACTCCAGCAGCTCGTCTCCGCGCTCTTCTTGCCCGTGAACCACGTTCTCCGAGGAACACGACACCCGTTCCTTCCCCAGCGCCCCTGTATGAGGGAGATTCGGCCGCTGGGCCCGCGCGTTTTGGTTCCAGCACCTCCAGTGTTACCCGCGAGTCCTTGAAGGACATATTCTCTCGTGCACTCAGGGAGCCTGGGCACACTCCACAAAAGGGTCGTCGTCTCCGTAGAAATAGCTTCGACAGTAGCTCAATGGAAATCACTCCGGTGGTCCGTGGGGACAGAGGCCAACACAGAGCTGGTCGGCGAAGCTTGAGTGACGAGGAAGCTGAAAAGTCAAGTACGTGGCCCTCCCATATAACACTAGCATCTCAAGGAACTTCGCGCACCAGAATCTAACAGACAACCCGACCCTTCGTTCCGGCTGTCGACAGCGACCACTTTTGATACGTTACGTGCGCGACTTTCGTCCTCCCAATCACAACTTATGGAGCAGAACCTTCCGGAGGCATTATACGATCGTACGTTGTCAAATATTCTTTCTCCATACCCATTCAGTGTTTATGCCATCAGATACATCTGCAACTACCTCTAATCTCCAACATCATCCTCAGGCGTCGACTTCATTATCCCAATTCAACTCAACCCACGCAACTCCATTAGTCAGTACTTTCACTCCACACCCATCGTTCCAGTTGTCATCCCAGCTGGCATTTCAATCCAGTATGTCTCGGAGTAGAATGCAATTCATTTGATTGATTTGTAGTGTAGATCTCCTCGAACAAGATTCGGAAATGCAACGAGTAATGGGTGACGTTCTAAATTCCGAGAGCGAAGGTATGATCACTCCAACCCCAACACTTCTCAGCTCTCAGCTCTTCACATCACGCAGCTTCGACGTCGGCTCCAAATGTCGCGCGGTCCGCTGCGATACCATCCGATCCACGTCCGTCCTCACCACTCAGAGGAGGCAAGGATAGTTCAAAGCCAGAACCCAGACGCACTAACTACGAGTTTGATTGTAAGCCACTTACTCACATATCAAACGTACCCATCCCCTGATTAAAATGAATCGACTGACAGCTTTAACGACAAGTTCTTTCCCAAACGGGAGGACTGGTGAGCAATTTACTCATATACATGATATTGCACACTCACGTCGTTAATCAAAGATAAGGTACATCGTTCCCAGGAAGAGGAGCGCAATCACCAGCGCGAACGGGAGTGGAATCGCCCGAGATTCCCGTCACGGTCCAGTACTCCGGAGGTACATCCCAGACACTCCCAAGAATTCTATCGTCTTTCTCAAGAGTTCCACTCGCCTTCGCATAAAAAACCATTCTCTCATGAATCCGTAATGCCACAGAGTAATGCTACCGGGTCGGTGCACAGACACTTGGAGAGACGAAGTAGCCTCACATCTCTTCGGAGCTCTGATGGTCATCACAGTTCCAGGTCCAGCTCAATCGGCTCTCAGGCAGACTGTGAGTATTTTCCTGGTTCATTCTCCTTGTACTTTAATTTTTTCCAGTTCGAGATCGAATTTCGGAGCTTGAGCGAGAAAGAAACCATGAACGGGAACGAGAATGGAACAAACAACATACACCATCTCGGCCGTCCTCCAGTCTGAGTACTAGCTCGAATCGGTCGTTTTCGCACTCGCACTCGCACCCACCCCGATCACCCTCCGTTGCGACCCATCTCACACCAACCCACGCGTCTCTTCAGCGAAAGTCCTCCCGTACATCCCTCCGTTCGGATTCCCCTGCCTCTTCAGCCAGCAGCCACGATTCATTGAAAGAGCAGGAGCAAGAAGAGAAAGAAGTAATAGCCCATGAGCGAGAACGAAACTGGAACTCTCTCCATCCTTATTGGTCAACCTCCAAATCTCCATCAGCTTCGCACCTTAAAATTCGGAACAAGGATGACAATTCCCTTCGTGCTACCACGAGTCTAATTCATTTGGGAGACTCTAATGGACATCAAGACGTTTCTCGGGTGTCAACTAAGCTCAGAACAGCACTTCCAAAGGTAGACTCCTCTTCTACTACGTCATCTGTCTTGTTACAAAAGTCGGGCGGTCGCTCACACTCGGGTTCCGACCAAAGTGCCGCTGGCACTACTCAGTCTGTGCCATTAAATGGTTTCAGCCCTACGCCAGGTACCGCATCAAAGTTTGGTTGGAATTTCGCTCGCAGTCCTCTCCCTCCCCTTGAACTCGATGATCCTGCAGATCATCGCAGAAGTACTGATCCTCTCAGTCCCGGTTCTCGGCTATCAAGCAGGTCATCGGAAGCTGTTTTGTCCACTCAGATACCTATACGTCCTAGGATGAAAAGTTTCTCAGGTATCGGTCACGCGACTAGCGATATGAGCCTCACGCACGTCGTGGGTGATGAGTCTTCCTTTCAACAGGATTATCGGAACGGACCAACTAAAGTCGTGGAGCCGGCCGCCAAAAATTCACGCGGTCGGGAAGACATGGTATTAGGTGTGTCGTGATCTACGCTTACCCTGAGGATGTGTCATAACACTACGTAGCCAGTGACGAAGAATCCATCTCTGAGCTTCCTCCTCAGTCTACCACACCGAAGAGTAATCCTCCAAATCCCATACCAGAAGAGATTGAGACGGATACTGAGACAGAAGTGTTAACGTCACCTTCTTCACAGGGTTCCCCTCGATTAGGAGCACCAGCCTTTATCCCCGACGAAGTATCCCTCCAGAAAGCGAACAATTCATCACGTTCGCAAATTCCAAATCCCTCGCCAGAAGAACCCTGTATCAGTGCAACTCCTCCTGGTACTCCCCCCTCTACTAGTACCGGGTTATCCACTTCCGAAATGTCCCCTTCGTTTGCCCTTGTCACTCCTCCACGTCAAACATCTTTCGGTGGTTCTGTCTTGAACTTTCGAACGCCTTCACCCCCACACGACCTTCCGGATCTTCCTTGTCCGCCGTCATCAGATGATGATGATGCGCTCGGGGGAACACCTATAAAGGACCGACGTGTCGACACCAGCTCAAACTTCACATTGACCAAAACTCCGAAACCACCCGGTGCTTGGGCCGCGACTCCATTACCACCTAAATTAGATCACCGGCCATCCTCCCCTGCTGCTCTTTTTCCTTTGGAGTCGACACCTCCCACCTCCACCTCCACCCCGTTACCTCGCGCTCATTCCTACCCCCACACACGCACCGAGACTGAGACCGATAACCCTGGTGAGGATGGACTTCTTACCCCAGTAGGAACACTGTCACGGGCTAGATCTCTCCCCTTGCGCACTCCTGCACCGCCGGGTGCGTGGGTAGCAACTCCTGGCCAATCTGTGCTCCTAAGCAACGGCGTGGATCAATCTCAGTATGGGTCGCTTGGCAGGAGGAAAGGCTTGTTGAAGGTTCGTTTCGATGTAACCGAATCAGAGACTTCTGCAACGGAAGGACATTCAAATTCGCCGATATCCGCTATGAGATTGGCAAATCCTGAGTTGCCATCACCAAAGCCGACCACAGACCACGGGACTGACAACAGCAAGGAAGCTGTTGTAAATGAAGACACCCTGCCAGCATTGACGTCATCCATACCACATAGGCCTGCTACCCCAGAACGACCTACAACCCCGATATCTCGGGAAAACGGACCATCTCCACGGTCGCTTCGGAAATCCCCAGTTGTGCGGCTGATGGATGCTTATGGGCGGGAAAGACTTGACGAAGAGAAGACGGCAGAACCATTGATAGATCTCTCGAATGATCAGGCGGATGCAGAGAGGAAAACGACCACATCACCACCCACCTCTTGCCGTAGCTTGGTGCGAATCGTTGACGCCATGGGAAGGGAAGTTGATGATGCCTCGAAGGTACCTGATGCATCGGAAGGTAGAGCAAATAGGTCGTTTGAAGCGAATGTCTCTTTTGTTTCGGATGATATCCCAGTTGGACATGCCGAGGCATTGGCCTGTATGAGGAAAACCCTCAGGGACTTGGCTGAAAGCTTGAGCGAGACTGACAGGTTGGTTGTTTTGCGTTTTTGCTAAAAGGTTGTAAATGAACCAGCTGATGGGTCCCTAGATCAGAAGATTTCGATCTCAATTCTAGTCATCTCGAGCAGCTGGAGGAAGTTTCCAAGGCAGCACGACTTGCTCGGAACCAGCTCGCCCATAATCTCCACCTAGAGACAACTAAACACAACGGTCCGCATCACAAAAGCAAATTCTCCGCTTGGACTCGTGGGCTTCTGGTATGCACATTAGGATCAGCGTTCCTATCGTATTCACGCTTTACTCAGCCGGTGACCAAGAAACCCTGGAACACCACCATCATATATTGCGGCGTCATTCTCCAGCTATTCTTCTTCTTTGCATTGTGGAGGTATCGTAATGTTCGCATACCCGCACCCTGATCTGATCCCTCTCTTTAGATATGCTCATGCGGAGGCCCATCGCCTCTTTTATACGACATATTATGATCCTTTATATCCTGAGTTCGCACCGATTCAAGAGACTTCGTGTTTCGGTGGCACACTTTCTTCTTCACGATCATGGACGATGTTTGATTCATACGAGACCATCCGACGGGAAGGGTGGTGGTCAGTCAGGAACGAAATCTTACGAGCGATGAGACATGTTGGAGACCAAGCTTGGGAGCGGTGGGGGGAGCATGCACGTTTAGAAAAGCCGACTTGATTGATTACGAGTTTACTTATTGATCTTATTTTCAGTACATACATTTAATTTAGCACGGAAAGTGAGTTTCAAGTTGGCAGGAAACCCAAGTAATAACCGAGTGTAGAGATTTAATTCCGTCAGCTTCGGTCAACCGAATTACGATGAGTGAAGAGGTCTTCCGTATCGCACCAACACTGCAGAAATATGACTGGGGAAAGGTCGGAAGTCAATCCAAAGTCGCTCAACTTGCCGCAGGGGCAGACATTGGCTTCGTACTCGACAACTCGGCCCCCTATGCGGAGGCAAGTCGTTGGTGATCCTTACATCCCAGTCACTGATTTTCTCCAGCTGTGGATGGGAACGCATGTTAAATCGCCTTCAGGGGTAGTCGGCTCAAGCCTGAGCCTCCCAGACATCTTGGCTGCGAACCCACACCTCATCGGAAGCGAGGTTTCCAGCAAATTCCCTACCTCTCGGGGAAACCTCCCCTTCCTCTTCAAGGTCCTCTCGATCGGCAAGGCCCTAAGCATTCAAACACACCCTGACAAGAAGACTGCAGAGCAACTGCATGCGAGACAACCAACAGTTTATACAGGTGAGGCACTTGCTCCTGGGGATGCCCCAATCTCATTCGATCCAAGACGACAACCATAAGCCTGAAATGGCGATCGCATTAACGGAGTTCAGGGGCCTGTGCGGATTTTTGCCCATTCCGGACATCAAAACACACCTAAGGAACGTTCCAGAGCTTCGTGCGCTGGTTTCAGAACAAGTCGCGGATTGCTTTCTGTCGGCCGAGGGTCCAGAGGAACGACAGCAGCTGCAGAATCTCTTTTCAGTCCTCATGCAAGCCAACTCGAACAGGGTCGGTGACCAACTTTCGCGTTTGATGGCTCGTTACAACGCCGAGGTTGAGCGAAGTGAAGTCGAAAGCCTTGTTCTCAACCTCAACGAACAATACCCAGGAGACGTTGGGGTGTTCTGCCCCTTCATGCTGAACTATGTCAAGTTGGAGCCTGGGGAGGCAATTTTCCTCGGCGCAGGAGAACCACATGCCTATATTTCTGGAGGTAGGTCTTGGTATGAAAGCTTGCAGGGCATCAGAATTCATCACGGGGACCAGATATCATGGAGTGCATGGCTAACTCAGACAACGTTATCCGAGCAGGTCTCACCCCGAAACCGAAGGACATCATTAATCTCCTCGCCGGTCTGACCTATAAGGCTGCTCCTTGGTCCGATCATATGGTGCAGCCACTCACAGGGTCGGATTCAGCCACCGTGACCTACAATCCACCCGTTCGAGATTTCACAGTTCTTACGTTAAATCTAGTACAAAGGGGTTCGGAGTCCCAGAATGCAATTAATGGGCCATCGATCGTCGTCGCTACTGAGGGGGCTGGTCTCATCAAATGGGACAAGGACAGAAAGTCTCTAGCGTTAAAGCCAGGGAATGTTATTTTCATAGGGGCTAATGTCCCTGTTTCTTTCAGCACTCTTGAAGCCTTGACGGTTTTTAGAGCCTATGTCGACTAAGCAGACTATGACCTGGAGAAAGATTCAGATGTTGCGCATTGAATGAGTTCCGTGAACTAGGAATCGCCGTTGGCGATATTGTGTTTAGGATGGGGTGAGGCAATTTTCATTCTTACAGTGGTGACACAAAACTGTACAGTATTTGAGAATACACCTAACAATGATATGAAGTAATGGAAGAGAATGGGAACAAAAGATGTGAAAGAAAGATTCATCGTGCTGGGGAGTAAGGCTGTGTCTAGGCAGCCAAATATTTACCGTTTACTCTGTAAGTGTTCCAACTAATCATGCTTACTATGCTCGCCCTGGTCAGCGTATGTCTGGCACTGGCCCACCCCACGTACGCTGCTGCCATCAATGACATTCGACCTCTTGTAGTATGGCATGGCCTCGGTGATACGTATGCATCACCCGGAATGGTCCAGTTTGAACGCGAGGTGAAGAAGATGCACCCTGGGTTATTCGTCCACTCTGCCTACATCGACCAGAACGCAGAAGCAGATCAGCATGCCGGATTCGTGAGTCGTATATTCGCTAGGGAAAGCTCATTTACCATGACCCCCAGTACGGGAATGTCGACCAGCAGCTCGCTATTGTCGCTGAGCAGCTTACCTCGATTCCAGAACTTAGCAGAGGGTTTGATGCCATCGGTTTCTCTCAGGGCGGCCAGTTTCTGCGCGCATATGTAGAGCGAAACAACACACCCCCTGTGCACAATCTCATCACTTTCGGATCACAACACATGGGCATCTCCGACCTGCCAGTGTGCAAACCCTTTGACTTGCTGTGTCAGGTCGCTCGCCGTGCTACAAAGGCTGGGGTATATAGTAAATGGGCACAGGAGAATCTGGTGCAGGTTGGACATCATGCTTCGTCCTGTTCCTCATACGAAACTCAGTTATAAACCCGACAGGCGCAATACTTCAGGGATCCGGCACAATTGCTGTTGTATATGTCGTCAGGCAGTTTCCTCGCTGATATCAACAACGAAGTCCTGCTTCCGTCCGCGAGAAAGCAAGCCTATGCTGAAAACCTTGCTTCACTACAAAACCTTGTCCTTGTCCTCTTTGCGGAAGACGAGACCGTGGTCCCTAAGGAGAGTGCATGGTTTGGATCCGAAGTTCCGCCAGAGCAAAATATGCACTATATGTCTGATCGTCATCCAGAACAGGAGCACCTTGGACCACACGTTCAGGAGAAGACCGTCGTGCCTATGGAGCTCCAGCCACTGTACACGGAAGATTGGATCGGTTTGCGGACCCTCGATGAACGGGGTGCCGTAGTTTTGGTCACTTGCCCGGGAAGACACATGCAGCTGACGGGATGTTGGGAGAGTCTGGTAGAGAAATGGATTGGGGGTGCCGTGGTGTGAGGGCTGTTTGTATTTGTTGTGCGTTACGCTCGTCACATGTCACACTAAGTGAAGCGCGCGCATGATCGTACCCGTATGAGATTTTCGTTTTCGCGGATAACATGTCGGGCGCAGCAGCATCAGCGGGAGCTTCCCGGTTCTCTGCATTCATGAACCACCCAGCCGGTTCGTATCTCGACATATCCTTCGCAACGCAACAGTGTTGAACTCATCAAACCTCTGTGGGCACATTTGCGCGAATAGGCCCCAAGACCGTGTTCTTTTGGGCCCCGTTGATGAAGTGGGGTTTGGTTGCTGCAGGTCTGAAAGACCTAAACCGGCCAGCAGACAAACTGAGCGTATCTCAGAACCTCGGTGTGTCTACGAATGACTTGTACGGCGGTGTGTATGCTGATTTGCATCCCGTTAGCGTTGGCAGCAACGGGAGTAATCTGGGTGCGGTATTCACTTGTCATCATACCGATCAACTACAGCCTCGCTGCAGTAAGTTACGTTTGACGTCTTCCAGTTCTCCCTGACAAATATTTCAAGGTTAACTTGTTCGTTGGCGCCACCGGTCTCGGCCAGTTAGCCCGCATTGCTCAGTAAGCAATCTGTCCAACGTTGCACAATAGTATTTTCACCCTTTTGAAAGTTATCGCTACACACACGCCCAGGCTGTACAGGGAGCAAATGCTTAGAAGAACCCAGGGTTTCGGATACAAACTTATTCCTAACTCGATGATGTACTCCTTCCTATAATAATTCTAGTCATCGTCATCGTGATGACCGATCCTCGCTCCGTCTAGCAGAACGATCTCCCTCCCCACTCCGTGGATCATTTTGGGGGAGCAGACTTTTAGCTGCGTCCCACCATCCGCCCTCCATCAGGACACGGTTTGCCGCTGACACGATATCTGACATGATTTGCTGAGCGTCGCTATCCCGAGCTTGAATTGGGTTGTCCTCGCGATACTGCCATTGATTCTGAAAGGATGCCCATGGTTTTGTGGGATGCTTCGAGGTGCGAGGCGTTGTTTCTGTGAAGCGTGCCCCAGTACTCTCACGGCCAACACCGTTCAGTGTACTGAGAACAGCGCGCAGGCCCGACACAAGATACCTCTCTCCATTTACGTCGTGGTTCCCCATGTACCAGCCTGCACCTGCTGCTAGAACAGCGAGTACTATTCCCCACTTGATAAACCAGAACACAGTTCTGAACATCCAGCTTGTTGTTCTGTACAAGCTAACTAGAGCGAGGTACGCCACGAAGAAGCTGATGAGGGGTGGCATGATGGTTTGTGCGTCCCAGTCCCAGGGTTTGGATGCGAGGAGGGAGGAGACGAGGGATATAAACGCGGTGAGGAGGGCCAGGGAATACGAGAGGAATGAAGTGATAAACGCGTAAAGCGCTGGTGGAAGATGCTCATCGAAATAGTCGAGAAGGGGATCCAGGACGGCCGGCAGTGGTGTGTCTGACATGGCTGGTTCAGTGCCACGACAGCAGTGCCCGCCAGTAACAGGGTGACAGATATTCATATTGCTCGTCACAGGTACACAATGTCACATTTGTCTCGGGGTGGGTTACCAAATTTCCACCCCGGCGGCGTTTCCCGCGAACCAAGTAGCCAATCGGATAGCCTCGGCAAGAGGGGGGGTGATGGCGCCGTCGCTTCGGCACAAGACATTTTAAATTCCGTTACACTTCAAACTCCGCGGAACAAGACAAACACTGGCAAACTGGGACGTCTATAAGTTTGAGCGGTAAGTTGGATTACATTCTTTTCTCAAGAATCACTCCTCTGTTATTGACCGCCTCTCAGTTCCGCACACTCCCCTTCTGCTCTTGTTATCAGACATGGCTCTGAAGCGCAAGTTTGACTTGGATTCTTCTGAGGACTTCCCCCAGGTTGGCTTGTCTCTAGGTCTCCTATGTTTCATATGTTCACCATCTACCAGACCGTCAAACAACTGAAATTGGTTCCGTTCCCCGGCTGCGAGCCTGACCATGACGTTGCTATGTCTGACTCTTCCTCTTCTGACTCGGAGCAATTTTTCCCTGAGACCCACCATACTCGTCTTGTGTCCACCGCTAGCACATCAAGCAGTTCGTTTGGCTTGTCTGAAGCGGTTGATTACAATTCCCGTGAGTGTTGTGCTTCCTTCCAGGTCATTGCTTGATGTGCAATTTTATTGTGTTGTTAGCTCTCTACCCCAGATACAGCATGTATCAGCCTAATCTCGACCCTTCTGAGTCTCCCAGGGTCGTTGGTCTAATGCAACCCGTTAGTGCTCTTTCGCATCACGGGTAAGTGACAAAGATGGCTCCACTATCTTAGTGATTTGACAGCATCCTGGCTTGTTCATTCATGCTTGATTTTGTCAGCTCACAGTGCTCTCAAATTCCCAAGCTTCGTGTCGCATGTTCTCCCGGCGTCGACGGTTCAAGAACGATGTGGAGCTTCTGTGAAGAATGCGGTGCGATATCCATGGTCGATACCGACTAAATTGCGAGAAACTCCGCTCACCCGGCTTTCGCCACCTTTTCTTATCTCTCTTTATTTTGCTGATCGCGTTACTCATGCTTCCTCTTGGACGTTCTGCACCCGAAAACTCGAATGCGCTTGGCGATGCAACTATCCGGCTTCTATTGTCTCTCATTCCGATGCCCCCGTGTCCTCAGCATCCCGGCACTTTTCGACTCGATCCGTCATACAATCGTCGCCAACGTCAATTCCGCCTCTGCTTCCTATCTAAAATACTGCGCCTCCATTATGCTGTCTTGTACATAAATGCTTTGATGTAAAACATGCCGTGCTTGAGCAATGCCTTTTGATTCCCAGTTGGAGCAACGTCTGTCGGTGATGCTGAGTCGCGACTACTGCAACCTATAGTGTTTCTATTAGTATTTGGCATTTCACAGCCACTTGTAGACGAACATCCGCCTCAACCCCTTCATGACCCAGACGACACTGCTTCAATACGAAGCACCTTGTAAGTCAACCTACGATTGCAGGTCGACAGCAGTCTGACATTAGCGAGGGCCCGTCCATGCCATTGACTGGTGCAAGTCCACAGCACCGGGTCATCAGTCTCGCCCGCGCTCTGCATTTCGTCTTGGCATCGCCTCCTTCACAGAGGATTATCGCAATCGGATCGCAATTGTTGGGCTTCAGGACGAGCGAGTTCTTGTTGAGGACGACTACACCGACTACCCTGACTTTGTTACCCTCGTCGAGGCAAATCACGGATACCCCGCTACAAGCTTGCAGTGGCAACCCGCCAGCGCAGGTGGTTTCGCTTGGTCGGGAAAGGCGTCCTCTGCCGAGTTACTCGCCACCACCGGCGATGCATTGAGAGTTTGGGAGTATTTTGGAGATGCACCGCCCGCGTCATCGGCATATGTAGGGAGACAGCCCAGTGGGAGTGGGCATCGTTTGACTCTGAAAACCGCCTTATCCGGGGTAGGCCCTACGTGTTCCAAGTTCAAAATTTGTACTGATCCTTCTGTAGCAATCAAAGGTACAAAGCCAGAATACGGGTGCCCCGCTAACAAGTTTTTCCTGGAACGAAAAGGCACCCAGTCTCGTCGTGACATCGTCAATCGATACGACATGTACGGTTTGGAACATTGACACTGCAACGGCCATCACGCAGCTTATCGCACACGACCGGGAAGTCTATGACGTTGCCTGGCTTCCAGGCTCTACGGATATATTTGTCTCCGTTGGCGCCGACGGGAGCCTTCGTGCTTTCGACTTGCGGAGTCTAGAGCACTCTACCATCCTGTATGAGACACCTGCGCCGAAGGGCGCTCCACCTCCGACATCGTCGTCCACTCGCCTCCCAACGTCCCCATTGCTGCGCATCGCATTTAATCCTGCTGATTCGAATTACATGTCTACTTTCCACATGGATGGGACGGACGTGCAGATCTTGGACATGCGAAGTCCAGGGCAGCCTGTTTTCGAGCTGAGAGGACACCGCGGCCAGGTTAATTCAATGGGGTGGAGCACCACGGATCGACCCCTACTTGCGACTGCAAGTAAATGCATCTTGACAACAAGCGTTGGTTCAATCAACTGACACATTGTATAGGCGATGATTGTCAGGTGTTGCTATGGGACCTTGCAGGTCACACGCAGACAGCAACTTCACCTCGTACGGCAAATTCACGGTTGAATTCCCCTCGACCAGATGTAAAGAAGAGAATTATCACCGACCCGGTCATGGCGTATTGTGCGAGTAGCGAGGTGACGAACCTCGCGTGGTCACCACAAATACCCGGTATGACGATGAACACCGGTCATTCGACGGCTCCCGGCGAATGGATTGCAATTGCCAGTAGTAAGTCGATCAAAGCATTGAAGGTGTGATGAAGAGAAGAAAATGTTGGACACATTCACATAGCTATTGGTCGCGCATGTACAGTGTGTATTTGATATCGGCTAATGATATAACAGAGTTCTTATTCCGGATTTGCTTTCCCGCGTTGTCCACCATTCGAATCCCAGACTATCAGCCAATCCCAGCGTGACCTTCTTGCGAGCGTACGAGGAAAAGTGAGAGTGCGATGAGGCATAGGATCAGTCAACCCAGGTTCAAGCCGTCAGATCAACTTGCGCTCACCAAAATGACACTGGAAATCGTCTACAAGACGAAGTCGGCAATCGATCGATAGTGAGCTCTGCGTTTTTGCAGGTACCGCATCATTCATGTTCTCCCATGCGACCAGGGAAAATAGGAACACGGTAACCTTATATAACATCGATCCATGCGGTCACATCACGGCCTTACTCCTTGTTATCATCCCTTCTCTCTCGCTGAGCAGAACGATGGCGGACACCCATTTAACGGACCATGACCACCAGGTGGTTCAGAGGATGCCCTCCACATCAAGTTCGTCAGATGTCAAGGAAAAGGTAGACGTCGAACGCGCCAAAGACGACAAGGAAGAGGATGCCCAGGGAAGGGGACTGGCTAAGAAGCTGCGAGTCGCCACTCTTATTGCCCTAGCTGTGTTAATCCTCGGTTGGTGGATTTCTTCCACGGTATTGGAAACGACGCGCGGTAGATGGCAAGTCTACTGTTCCCTGGATGCTCCGTACGTGCTCAAAAGTCCTCTAGGGTCGTGCAGACGACCTTTGCTTGGTTCTTCTTAGCGTAAGTGCAAGATTATAATTTATCCCATGTTTCAGTGGCCTACCGAGCTTCACCTCCAGCGTCATCGCATTTCGGTTTATCCCAAACTCAGTGGTCACGCGACCCGTAGCCGCTGTATGGGTCCCTTTGGTCCAGGAGCCTTGGTACCGCCTACCCCGGAACTTGAGACTGGCCATCGGTTGGCTTTGCCTCCTTGCCATTGTTTTTGGATCTGCTTTTGGTACACCGCTCGCAGCAGTACGTAGAACCATCCAATGAATCTCATCAATGCTGATTCATGACACAGGGTGATGATTATGGCCATAGAGCCATCTCCGTGCTGGGTTTGTTCGTTTTCCAGTGCGGCTTCTACCTCTCCTCCACCAACCGCCCTGCCATATGCTGGTACGCGCTGTGGTTATAACTTTTCCAGTTATCTGAAAGTGTACAGGTCCACCGTCATTGTCGGACTGTTCATTCAGCAGGTTATAGCCCTCTTTGTGTTCAAGTCGAATGCTGGCTACTCACTGTTCCGCTACATTGCGAATCTGGCGTACGACTTCCTAACGAAGGCTTACGTTGGTGCACAATTCTTCTTCGATGCCCAAACCATCGCCAAAAATTGGTTTTTCGTCAACACCGTTAGTCTATAAAGTTTATATGCCTTTCAATGCCTTTCTGTATCGCTAATGCGTCACAGCTTGCAGCTATTATATTCTTCATCGCAACTGTGCAAATGCTTTATTACGTGGGTGTTGTAGGGTTTCTATTTGTCCTGTTGTTTATTGACCCGTACAGCTCGGAGTGATGCAATGGATTCTCAAAGGATTGTAAGTACGATTTCCTGTGCCATCAGATCCATTCACCTAGTCGAGCAAGCGCGTGGTTCTTCTTCAAACTGATGAACGTCTCTGGTGCCGAGGCTGTCGTCGCCTCTGCCTCGCCGTGGGTTGGCCAAGGAGAGTCAGCTTGTTTGGTCAAGCCATATGTAGACGTTATGACACAGTCTGAAATTCACCTTACCATGACGTCCGGTGAGTGTCAGAAGCTCACGGGTGTGGTTGTCATTGACAAAGGCTGCTTAGGATTTTCGACCATCTCCGGTGCAGTCCTCAGTGCATATATTTCGCTTGGCGTTCCTCCACAGAACCTTGTGACATCTTCTGTCATGAGTATCCCTGCCTCCATAGCTATCAGTAAGGTACGCATGCCGGAAGTGGATATTCCTGTAACTCGCGGACGTATCGTTATCGACCGCGGAGAAGAGGATGTCCCCGTGAACGCACTTCACGCGTTTTCCTTGGGTGGCTTGTTTGGACTGAAAGTGGCTGGGCAAATTTTGTGAGATTTCTTGTTCAAAAAAGCATTCCATCTGCTGATATGGTTCTATACAGGACAAATGTACTTATCATTTTGTCCCTTATCGCAACCATCAACGGCGCATTAACTTGGGTTGGTCGCGGATTTGGGATTCATCATCTCACGCTGCAACTTGTTTTGGGATATATCGGATACCCCATCGTGTTCTTCCTCGGTCCGTGACGGACTCAATTGATCTGTCGCTAGCCTTTTCACGAGTTTTCTGAACAGGTGTACCATTTGCGGAGATCTTACGTGTATCTCAGCTGCTTGCTACAAAATTGATTGAGAACGAGTTCGCAGCTTATATTGGTGCGTAATTGGTTTATTTGAGGGGCC
Organism: Boletus rubropictus; assembly: GCA_038092695.1. Classification (NCBI taxonomy): domain Eukaryota; kingdom Fungi; phylum Basidiomycota; class Agaricomycetes; order Boletales; family Boletaceae; genus Boletus; species Boletus rubropictus. The sequence continues at coordinate 11,744 of JBBPQW010000030.1, read as the reverse complement.
ATACACTTGATGAACTCGGACCAGAACTTCAAGCTATTCAGGCGAGCTCCAATCCTCTCTCACCGCGCGCATATACGATCGTTTCGTACTCGCTTTGTGGTTTTGCAAACCTGAGTTCGATGGGTATCCAAATCGGTGTGCTCAGCGCCATCGCACCATCGCAGGCAAAAACCATTACGTCGCTCGCTGCTTCAGCCATGGTTTGCGGATTTATCTCGTGAGCCTATTTAATTTTTTCAACACGTTCCCGCCTCACATTCGCACCGTTCAGGACCCTGCAGACTGCTGGCATCGCGTATGTTCTTAACTCGGATGGCTGTCACAACGCTGATTGACCTTCACAGGGGGATGCTGATCTGATAATGATTTGTGCTATCCCTCGTTTCCTTCTACTTCACTTGTAATTATGGCATCTTTCGTTTTCTTGTCACATCCGCGCTTTCTCGCTATGAGCCGTCGAGGTATTAATTTTTGTCTGTACCTAAGTTGTACTTACAATATAGGCGGCCAAACTGATCTGTTGATCTCCCCCAACCCTACGATTGTCTTATTCCTTGTCGATTGGACTTGGCATCTAATGATGCCACTATCGTTACCCTGGCAAGGCAAGCTAGTTTGTGTTGCTACAAAGATGCAAACATCTCATCTACTAGCCTGCTACTTATAAGTTGGGCCTTGCGCCCGTGATCCCGGATTTTACGCGGCTCGACACGTTCAATGGGTTGACACGCAACCCTCTCTTTTGTGCCAACAGTGTTCTCCTAGATGAGTGACGGCGCACTCAAATGTGTATGACTGTGTCGTAGATTGTGTCCCTTGTGCCTATCTCTCTCGCCTCCTTCATCTAGTTACTCGTACGGTCAGTGTAGCTTCCCGAGACACCCCAAGTTCTTCCTCTTTCATACGTTAACGCGCTCATGTCGAACTTTCCAGGACTAGTCCCGCTGTTAGCCGCAGTCCTGGCTCCCTTGGCTGACCAGGGACTGGTCACCGTCAGCCGCCAGCATATTTATGACATTCCGAGGGTACTTCCTGTCGTCCATGAACAACCCAACCCACTACAACGATGGCGCCTAAACCTTCATCCATCTTTGTCCATTCACCGAATGCCCCTTCTACCAGACACTCTCACCGCCTTCGCCGTCAGGCACTGCCATTCTCTCATCATCCACCAGGGCAATCCTCACCTTCGCGCGCCGAACGATTCAAGCCACGCATTCTGAACGCGGCGTTACAACCATCAGTGCTTCTCAAAGGACAACCGTCACCCCCTACGCCGTATGGGTCAGTTGCCCTTACCCCCGAGTCGTCTGCTATCCCTGTCAGGCAACCTCAAGGACCAAATCCATCTGGAGATGTACCAGGAAATATGGTAGCGGGAGTCGTCCTCATCGTCCTCGTCCTGGGTGGGCTCATCGGCCTGGTCATCGGAGGGGAAATACTGCGAAGACGAGCAAGGACCACCGGGAAAACGGTTTCTCCTCCGTCCTCGAGATGGTGCAGACGCAGAAAATCCAAGCCTGCCAGGAATTCGACTGGGTCACCACAGCAGCGCATCGAAACGAGCCGTGAAAAGTTTCGATACGACGAGAAAACGTTGAGCCCAATCACTCGACCACCACCCGTCCTCAAAAGGGAGCGTCAACGAAGGCTTTCTGATGTCTGGCCGATCCGCAGCCTCTCTCGGGCCCTGTGTAATCGCAGACCACGCTCAGGGCAGGTCGAACGTAGTATTGGACCTTCTCCACTGGTAGCAAATCCACAAACGACCTGGTCCGACTTTTCGCCGGTTTCACCCTACGTGGCACCACCTCGCACTGTCCTGTCTCGCATACCGGAAGAACTTGAGAACTGTGAAAGCCAGACGGACATTGCAGTCATTCTGGGTATCACACTCCAACGATCGCCTGAGCCTAACTCTGTGGTGTCTGCCGCTCAGTCGAAACAACTCAAGTCGCCGCATGGCATGCTCCTGGAGTGTTTCAGCGGACCGGAATCGTCGGTGACAACAAAGCAGTATGGTTCGCAGGACTGCCAAACTACACACAAGGCAAGAACGAGGGATGAAGACACCAAGTCATTGGGAAGCTCGGCTCCGGATATGACTTGGGACGGGGGCGAATCAAGTAGGTCGTCGACGGCATCACTGGAAAGCCTTGAAGGCGGAAATGATAGGGAAAGCCTTAGAGATGAGGTATTCGAGCTGAGACGGGCACAAACGAGGAGCATGCAGATGAACAAAGGAGTGCTGCTTTCTCTCAGCTTGAAGACCCTGGATGATGGCCAAAGCCTCGGATCAACGCATGGGGAGCTCGAGTGTAGCCCCTCCCAATCACCCTCCGTATCGGACACAGGAGTTGGCAAGGACTATGTTGAGCGCGAAATAAATCTGGTCACGATGCTTGGCGGAAGCTTCAGTGCGGTTAGTTTGGACGAGTTTCCTTCGCCACCTTCGATGCTCCCAATGATTCCGAGCCTTGTCTCCAGTTTCTAGTGTGAATGACACAACGAACTATATCACAGCGATTGCTACGTGAAACTGTTGGATGAGACAAGGCGGTGGTTATATACACTAGTTCAGCTCGGCGTTTGTCGAGCACCAACCCATGCACAAAGTCTGGTCTCCAAGCGGGTCGTGTCTTGCAATTGTGCGTTCAGTGCTTCCAGTCCGCCAGAAGGGCAGGAATACGTTGTTATGTGGGCCAGGAGCATTTGCAAATGAGTGAGATTCGGGTACCGGCAATGGGTGTCGACCTAGGCGCTAAGAAACTCGCTCTCCTCCCGAGGTCAAGGCCTTGTGTGTAGTTGGACGTTTCGCCCATCTTTCAAAGCCATCCACTCGATGACCTGCTACTCTAATTCACAGTTCCTGTGGCGGGAAACCGGCCCAAACAATAGGATGGCCAACGTTATTGTTCACAACTGTTTGGGATGTCCAACCTTTTTGCTCGACTCGCGTCCTGATGTCAACGATCATGCCAACAACGCTTGGCCCCAGTCTCATATGTGCTACGTTAGCCCTTGCCCTCGGCTTTGCAGTATATCATGTCTTCTCAGTCCCTCAACATCGCAACCAGCTTCGGAAACTGGCCGGACCACCTGTACGAATTCTCTTCGGAAACCACTTGTCTCTCGTGCTCGAGTGTGTACTCGCACTTGTGCCTTTTACCTTGCACTCATCATTATTCCGTAGTCCGTCCAGGTCCCCCAAGACCCATGTCCAGTATGTCAAGGCATATGGCAGACACATACGTATAAGGGGAATTGGCCCTGTAAGTGTGTTCAAGGTTGCCTTTGGAATCCAGCTTATTGCACTAAATGACAGTGGGAAGACCGTCTTCTTCCCCTTGATCCTGTTTCCATGCACCACGTACTCAAGAATAGTACCATCTATGAGAAACCCTGGCAGTCGCGCAGATTGATCGCAGGTCTCATCGGTTGCGGTATGCTTGCTGCAGAAGGCCATGTTCACAGGCGTCAACGGCGGGTTGCTACGCCCGCGTTTTCCGTTCAGAACTTGAGAGCACTCGTGCCACTCGTGTTTCGCAAGGGATATGAACTCCGAGATAAATGGTCCGAGCTTTTGGAAAAGTCTTCTACCAGAGAGGAAGGCGTTGAAATCGATGTGTGTCATTGGATCAGTCGGGCTACATTTGACGTGATCGGCCTGGCAGGTGAGAGCTTCCTCAGTTCGTGTACACATCAAACTGACGGGTCGACAGGGTTTGATTATCACTTCAACGCCATCCAAAATGAATCGGATGAGCTTTTTCTTGCTTACAAGGACATGTTCGAGTTTGTTCAGGGCAGTGGAACTCGAGCGATGCTTGGCATATATTTCCCCATTCTAGACGTCCTGTTCGTGAGTAGGTGCCGCGTTGGTTTCAGTGTATGCTGCAACATGCCTTTCTCACAGCCGGATGAACGGGTCAAAAATGTCAAACGTTGTCATACTGTCATTAACCGGGTCGCTGGAAAGCTCATTCAATCGAAGAAAGCCAGAATCATGGAATACGAGAAAAGTGGAACAGGGTACATTGGCAAGGATCTACTTAGCCTCCTGTGTGGGTGATTGACGAGCTTTTTCACTGAAAAGTTCAATCTGACAGAACTCGTTAGTGAAATCAAATTTGGCAACAGATTTGCCCCCTGACCAGCGGATTTCAGATGAAGACATCCTTCACAATATCAACACGTTCATGTTTGCGGGCTCTGATACTACGTCCCTTGCTGTCACGTGGACTTTGGTCCTACTGGCGAGACACCCTGAAATCCAGACTCGCCTCCGTGCTGAGCTACTCAACATTGTGTCATCAACGCCACTATCTCGCCTGTCAGCTGAGGAAATCGAGTCCTTGCACACTGTAATATCCAACCATCACTACCTGAATAACGTAGCTCGCGAGTCATTGCGGCTTATACCACCAGTACATTCCTCTTTGCGCGTTGCCACTCAGGATGACGAACTACCAACCTCATACCCTGTACATCTCCGTGACGGAAGCATATCGGTTCAGAGGTCCATCCATATACAAAAAGGAGAATTCATACATGTGCCTGTAGAGGCCTTCAACCTGGACAAGGAAATTTGGGGCGAGAACGCATGGGAATTTGAGTGAGTATTCGGTCGAGAGCGTTGAAGATATGCTTATGGACCGACTTTTGATTGGCAGCCCAGAGCGTTGGGACCATCTACCCGAGGCTGTCGAGGTGCTACCAGGGCTCTATTCCAATCTTCTCACTTTCTCGGCCGGTCCGAGGGTATGTCTCTCTTTTGCACTGACGTCCGTTGATATGCGTCTTGAACTCATGACCTTTTTTTTTTTTAAGTCTTGTATCGGCATGCGCTTCTCGATGATCGAGATGAAGGTATTTCTGTACATCCTTTTGACCGGCTTCACTTTTACCGAGACGAAGAAAATTTGCAAAGCCAACGTGTAAGCAGCCACGCTTTCTTTCCTCTCCCCGCAGGACAGCTCACCCCAGGTCTACGCAGTGTGCTCACGCGTCCCTACATTTCTGGTCAATTCAGGAAAGGTAGCCAGTGCCCGCTATTGGTGAAAGAGGTCAGAAGTTAGGCTTGTTCGTCTTCACTTGACAGTCGACTCGTTGAATTCCTCGTCCTGTAACATTTGGGATGGCTTGCTCGCTCTACTTTATCTACTTTTGCTGCGGCATCGTGGTGTTCAATGAGTTGATCACTTACACAACACAACACTCATATTCGTCGAACGGACGAAACGTGCAATCGAATGGCTATCAACTAAACTGGTTGTAACATATCGAGATTACGCTAGTAGACTGTTCGAAATTACAACGTACAGCACACATGAGATCATAAAACTGACTACAGGACTAGTTTGTTGCTAGGGATACAGTATTAAGGCAAGTTATTCCTGAGTTATACGCACGAACCAATGACGACAGATAGCATTAGACACGGGAGCCCTGAGTGATGCATGTTTCTTGCTCAGTAACTGGAGGCTTTGTGGATCCCGCCAAATTCTTTCCCCATGCGATTACCCCCCGGCTCAATCTCCTAGCGACACTGACCAGACCCTTCATTTTCTCCTTGCTCGTCACCTGACGAAAGGAGACTTGCCGTTTCTGCGAAGCCTTCTCCATGAGAGGAATGTCCATGTCCATAAATGAGCCAGGGGTATGATCCTCCTCGCGATGCTCGTTGTCCAAGGGGACCACGCAGCAGCTTTGTGGTACGTCGTACTGGTGAAGTGGTATCGGTCTCGATGCAGGTGGGGGATGTAAGAGATATTGATCAACTGTCGGATGTGATAGATTGTGACACATAATGTCGTGGGCCGATTTCTGTTTGTTCAAGCGCCGTGGAGGGGGGAGAGATGGACGTTTGTCCCCCCGTTGTGCAACACGATGGAGAGGCTGTCCTTCGGACTGAGATTTGCGATGATTACTTGGTGCGTGTGCCTCTAAATTCCGCAGACTGCATTCCAATCTATCTAGTGAAGAAAACCGGTTGACAGGAGTGTTCGGAGTCGGCATCGGGGGAGGTTCACGAGGATGAATGAATGTTTCGTCCAGAGCGACTGCGTTCCTGCGATACGCGTTACTGAGTCGTGGATCGAGGTGAAATACTTGTCCCTGACGTCGACGTGGGGATAAGGATGGACGAACAGCGTCGGCACCCTTTTGGCGACGGACTGAGGTCACAAGTTCTCCTGATCTAACTGGCGGAGGCTTCTCGCTGCGTAGGGTTGCATTTGCATCGTCGGTGGATATGTTGATGCTTGGTAAGGCGGGGACACCGGATGGATGAGCTTGGACGTTCGTATTCGTGGGGCCAGGAAGACTAGAATTATTGTGTTTGCGAGAAGAATGAGATTTGGTGGGCGTAAGGTTGAGGGGTAGAATGTCGGGAATTTGTTTTGATTTATCGGGAACAAGGGGACAGCAGTCACCGGGCGAAAGGCGGTCGTCGTCTGCAGCTAACCCGACAAGAAGGCTGACCTCATGGATAAGACGGCTACAGCGTGAGAGATCGGAAAGTTCGTTAGGGTCCATGAGCGCAGGACGAGCGGCTTCCCATGAGAAGGCGCCACTGGCACTATCTTGTGACACTGGCGGGACGCCGGGGGCGGAGCTTTCGAACCGGTCGTGCATGTTTTCCCAGCCCCTGTTTCTCAGAAACACCTGCACCTTGCTCGTATTGCCATTGGACTGGAAAAATGGATCCGTTTTCGAAGATGTGACCGAGGGCTGTGGTAACAATTGGGCGATGGAGGGTTTGTGGGGCGATTCTCCCACTGTTTTGTCAAGTTGGACGTCAAGCTGGAGAGCGAACTCATCCGGAGTGACAATGGTGGGCGCGGGAGAAAAGCAGGATTCTGGAGTAAGGGGGAGACGATCTTGAGTAGCCGAGCTTGGAGACCGCGAACCAGTGCCGCTGAAAATTATGGAAGGTGGGTTATTAGCCGACGACAGGGCGGGGGATGCTTACCTCCAAGCGGACGAGGGCGAGGATGAGACATCATCTCGGGGGGGCGAGCGGGAAGATGGTCGCATGGGAGAGAGAGTGGAAGAGGACGAGGATCCTGGACAAGACAGACACTAAATAAACGTTTTGGCATTCCGAGTGTGCATATATCTTGCTCCCGGCGAACATTGTTCTCCCCGCCGCTCTTGTTTCCAATTTCACCTGTTAAAAAGGAAAAAGAAAACATATGTCACCCCAAATAATTCACGATTTTGTTTTCATTGTGCGACCTTTTTTTTCGACACACCTTTTTTTTCCTAGCGCTAGGAAAAAAGGTCGCGTGTCGAAAAAATCACATTCCACTACAAAAAAGTGCTATAGCACTTTTCTGTAGTGGAATGTGATCTTCAAGGATGAACTGTATAACAGTCCTGGCTGGACAAAATAGAAAATAAAGAAAGTCAGACAAAAGATAACAAGTTTTGGTTGTCGAGAATATGGAAAATGGATTTCGCAAATGGTGCTTGGATTTGTTGTTCAACAAATTACAAAAAACGTACAAACCAGACATAATTATCTTAGGATGTGTTATGTCACATGATCAACTCTCAACGTGGTGTAGTGGAAGTATTTACCACTGCAGCCGGGTTCATAATGTTTTTCTTACACTACAATAGGAACGTGACTCGATCACTGCAGAATGCACAATGGATAGCAAACGATGGGTTCGGAGTACTACGACAACGAAAGTCGTCCTCACAGAACTAATATGCCTTCTTGCTTGCCGTGAGTTGCAAGTGGGCACTGTGCTCATCATAAGGCACCTTCGTAACCGGTATCTCCCGCCATAAGTCGGGCGTCAGGAACGCATAAGTTTGGGTGATCTGCCGGGAGCGTCAGCAGCGCAATGAAAAAACAAACGTGAACCATACAGCGACAAACGTGGCCTTCAAAAAGTTACCCATCGTAGCCGTCGATCCTTTGGACTGTGTGTAGCAATCCTCCACACCGGCCAACTGCAACAGTCGCTTGGAGGCCGGCGCAGCGACAATGCCAGTGCCGCGCGGAGCAGGAATCAATCTGCACATGACAGACCCAACCTTGCCGCTGACCTTGGATGGCACCGTGTGTGGCTCACCAAGCTTAGCACCCCAGTAACCTCTCCGCACTGGAATCACAGATAGTTTGGCCAGAATGATAGCGCCGCGGATAGCGGTGGCTACTTCTTTGGCACATTTAACACCCAGTCCGACATGTCCGTCGAAATCACCGATAGCGACAAAGGCTTTAAATCTGGTACGCTGACCGGCACGAGTCTGCTTTTGAACAGGCATGATCTTCATAACTTCGTCCTTGAGTTTTGGCAGGAAGAAGTCGACGATCTGGTACTCCTTCACGGGTAGGGAGAAAAGGTAAATCTCCTCCAGAGACTTGATTTTCCCGTCCTTGACTAGACGTCCAAGCTTGGTGACGGGGACCCTGCACTATTCCGTTAAATCGCAACCCCGGACAAGGACCCCACTACGTACCAATCTTTTTCTTCGTCCTTGCGACCCCCACGGCGTGGACCACGACGGCCCCGACCACGCTCACCACGGCCTCGTCCGAATCCACCCCGTCCTCGTGCTGCGTCAGCCATATTCGTTCGTAAAAAGTACTGTGTTCATAGGATCAGCAAAGGGTGATATCCAGTGCGGCAGAGAGACATCCAGCTAGGAGCAGCCAGGTCGCGTTCAGCGTCTGCGAGGATCGCGACGTAGCATATGCTGTCTCTACGGAGAGGTTGGGTGGGGAGGAGATACTCACTGATCACGTTGGCGGCGTTGAGTTCGTTGTTGGAGTGTCCTGTCGAGTGCAGCACTCGCGATGTGCTATGGCCTGCCCTGAAGTGACCCCAGACACTGCCTAATTGGCCTGTCGTTCACCGTTCACCGTTCAACAGTCAATTTCAGTCACGAAAAGAATGTCTGGATGCGTTCTAATTTGGTTATAAGACCTCTCGCGAGCTTGAGTAGATCCTTTCCGTATGATGTAGCTCGTGTGGAGGGCAATGTGGACTGCGGACGGGGTGTCCGGGGGTCACGACGAGGTGTCCGATATGCTGTGGCCAGCCAACCCTTGTACCACCAACTGCTCTCTATTGCACTCGCAACAAAGGTACCTTTCCTCCTCTTCGGACACCGCCAACGACACTCATCTGTCCGTGTCTATAGCACATTTCTATCGCCCGTCTCCGCAGTCACGTTGGAACAACATGTCGCAGTCTTCTATCTCCAATCGCACGCAACAGCAATTTAGTCTTTGCCCCACGTTCGTATACTACCTTGCAACACACCTTTTCTCTCTCAATTTCTTGTTTAGCAACGGTCGTCACGCCGTTGGAGATGGGGCATTCACTTCCGACAACACTCCGAGGGTACTTGCCGTCTGCCACATGCAGGGCACCAACGACATGTACTATTACTCTACCACGTTCTCTGGCGGACCCAGAGTATGTCCTTTTACTGTCACTAATCGTGCATCTCGACTTATCCCCCTACAGTGGCGCTTTTGACATCCCTAATGCAAAATGCCCTCCTGATGGAGGGTCGTCAGACTGTGTGACAGGCGGTCTGGTGCCTATAATTTCCCAATCTCTCGATTCATCGTTTTCGCCTTCCCCTCCCGAGAAAGCAACAAGTGTGATTGATAATCACTTCGCCAGCACTCGAATTCCGACCACTGTTCCTCCAAGATCCATCCCCACAAGATCCGAGTCTTCCTATAGCCTCCCCACTCCACCATTGACCCCAGATGACAGCGACGCAAGCGGTGCTCACGGTATATTTACCGAGCATTCAAAGGATGCTCTGGATCTTCTCTTGAACATCTTTCCTTGTAATGGATTGAGCATTTTACCTTTTGCTAAAAGCGTCGTTGTCTCTGTGCCAAATATGGGAGCTAGTTTCGACGGGGTCGTCCTCGAACTGCTTGAACAGCCGAAGACCCTCTACGTCGATGGTAAAAACGCGCCAGCCGTCAGCCTCCGCGAAAGGTGAATTTTCATGTCGCCAAAGTAGTGTCCGACTGACACCGAAACCGTGCAGTATCGTTGCCCTCTTGGAGCTCGCCGATGAACGCCTACAATGTTCCGCACTTGTGATCGCTCTTGACAAGTCGTTCAATGGGCTCAACGACCTTTTACATTCACTCATGTACGTCGGTGGAAGTGTTGTCACTAAACCACCCTTCCAGGTTAATCCAGCGTATATTCTTGTGGGGCTGGAGATTTGAGTTGGATAACTAGTGGTCAAGGGAATGTGTCCGTTGAACGTCCGTGTTGTCGGGTTGAATCGCGTCGTAATCCCTGATGTGAATAGCCTTTTGTACATTCCTCATGGCATTGCCTTTGTTTCGTCCTCGTGGCTCGCACACAGACCATTAACGCAAGTAGCCCCATCATTGAACACGCCCAACTTTCGCTATGGCTGGTCTGATGGACATTCTTCTTGCTCTGGTTAAAGCCTTGTGTGGTGGTTCGACGACTGAAGAGCAGCCGCCTGTCGAATACCAGAAACCTCGTGCTCAATGGCCGCCCCACCAACAAACGACGAGCACCCGCCCGGAGCAACCCCGAGTACCTGAACACCGCCGCCAAGTGAGTACTGTCCCGTGTATGACGCCCTCCGATGGCCAGCTGTTCCTCAAATGCAGCATAAACGAGACAGCACCCTTGACACATCCATACACAGGAGCAGGAGCCGAAGCCAATACCTCAGCCTCGTATAGAGCAAGAGCATAGAGCACATCAGGTACGCCTGCTCTGGACGTTTCCCTGCTTCCCAGAGCGTGATTTTCCTCTCAAGAATCGGAACCAGATCAACCAGTATGATGAACATTATATGGCCCTCCGTGCCAAAGCGAACGAGCATGGTGACTTGATGGCACGGTGTTTTCAAGAAAGTCATGAAGCCTACAGTCAGGGCGATGGCGCCCGTGCCAAGGAGTTTTCAGCAAAAGGGAAGCAACATGAGCGCACGATGGAGGGTCTCAATGCCGAAGCCAGTGCTTGGATATTCAGACGTAAGAGCGATTCTTTATCCGCGCAGAGCCATGCTATATCTTGCAACCTGGGATAGAAAATAACCTGGTGTGACCTCGCGGACCGTTCTTTCTTTTTCTCTCTATTCAGGTGACGACCGACAGGATAGTAAACCTGGGGAAATCGATCTTCATGGGTTGTATGTCAAAGAGGCGGTTTCATACGTCGACAAGAGCATTCGAGAGGCCCGCCAAAGAGGGGACCCTGAGATCAGGCTCATTGTTGGCAAGTGGCACTCCTGGTAACAAGACGTTGCCGACACCGCTCAATGATTATTTTAGGCAAGGGACTGCATTCGGACGGCCATGTCGCCAAGATCAAGCCTGCCGTCGAGGATTTCATGAGAAAGTAAGCAATGAACCATTTCGTGCAACGAAACCTCCCGTGCTATATTCACCATGCTTCTTTAGGCACAACATATCCAATGAAGTTGACTCGTGTAATGCCGGTGTCCTCGTTGCGCAGTTGTCTTAGGATCAACGCCACTCCTGTAACCCTTCGTTGGTCGCGACCACGGATCAGTGTTCAGTTCAGCTGACCGGGACTCTTGATACCAATTTGTCATGCACTCATAGTCAAGTATGCCCGACCTCACAAGACCGCGATCTTGTTTGTCCGTGACATCGGGACAGGTCACCGTGATGACGATAGAGCTCTCACCAGATTCTAGGGATCGTTACTGATTGCTCTTTACGACTTTTTTTTCTCTGTAAT